>JAJDMX020000056.1:0-150416 GCA_022345685.2 Nothomitra cinnamomea | reverse complement strand
GAACCATTAGTTGTGAGAGAAGAAGCAGGAGAGCTGAAGAACACTTGGTAATTGAGAGATACGTTAACTAGGTGTAGTGGGCTGCTTAAGTATGGATGGAGAGTAATGAGTTACAATGACTCAATTTTCATTATTAAACTCAGGGTGAACTAAGTGTGAGTCACGCTGAGGAAAGAATATATTGATTGGTATGAGTCGCCTATTAGCAGGTAACTAAGAAGTTAGTAAAGAGGTGACTATAAATATAATATTAGGATCTCAGGGAAAGTGTCTTTCCTTCTTTCTTCACTAAATATTTTATTAGTTTAGCAATAAAGCTTTATACCAAGAATCATTGCCCTAAGATATTCTTTGATATAGTTGCAGTAGGACCATTTTACTATTTCAGTTAATGGGACCAAAATAACTATCCTATAGTCACCTTAAGAATGCCTTACTATATACCTAAACACCTGGACAAACTAGAAGACAAGATCTTATCAAAGTCAGATTATTATACTTTAGGTACCGTAAAGTAAGTGATACTGATATACATTATTTGGACTTAGGTACTCTAGGTAACTTGATTCATAAACAAGATCTTCTCGTTGCTAGAAACTAGAATTACTTTTTGGTTGGGATTTAACGAAACAATATATGATTATATCCTTCGATATCTTGGATGATAAAACTTGGTTATTAAGTAACAAATATCCAAATAATACATTCAATGAAGAGAAGAGAAAAGCGTTTTCCATTGCTCTCCAAGCGTTCTTTATAGTAGTTCTTCATTAAGTTATTAATTATCTACTATTGGGTGATCCTATATCACATTACAGTTATGCGAAAGCATTACTTGTAACCCAATTTCTAATTAAGGAAATTTAAGTTACTTCATGACTTATACCTTTCTTACTTAAATGTAATTACTGCATAACTTACTACTTCTAGCTAATATATCTTTCAGCTTTCTCAGCTAGTCAGGGATCCGTCAGCTCTGTTCTCTGAGTTACTTTTAACTAGTTTTTAGCTAGGAGCCTTTATGGTTCGTTAGTTGCTGCTCATATAGCTTTCTTGATATTGTGATGTCTGTGTAATAGTAAGCGACCACCAGTTGGTAATTTAGCATAGGTGGATGCCATAGGTGCTCAGAATCAGGGTTTCACTAGAGGAACTTGTGGAATGTAAGTTCGGCTGGCACTGGCCACTGGCCAGTGCTAGTCTGAGCGATAAACAATGAATGCAATAGCAGTAGCTATCGTATGTATATAATAATAAGGTTATTGACTGATGAGGCCTCTCTCTCATTCTCCTCTAGGGTTCTTATAGGCTCCAGTGGTGATTACTGCCTAGCTTATTTGTTGTAACTCATTGGTGATGGTTGTCACAAACATTCCGAGCCTCATCAGGAATGCCACGAACACAGGAGTGGCGCTGGAACCATTGGACCGGATCGTTGACTTACAGAATATGGACGGCTCAAATGGCTCGGCAAGGATGAACTGAATATGAGGATGAGCGGCACTTGCCAGGGGAACGTGGGGGCCAGAGCAGGGGATCGCACAATTAGCGCCCTCAGCGCTGAGAGCGCGACCTGTGGCAACTCAATAAATCACCTATACGCCTGTCAAGGCAATGACCTCAGCTAGCCACAGTATCACTAAGGAGTCTAGTCAGGAAGCGACCGACCAATAAGAACCACCACGATCTACTAATGAAGAACTGTTAGTCATGGGTGAAGGACCAAGAGAGCTGAGAAACACTTCACAGCTAAAAAACATATCAGCTAGGTGTAGTGGGTAGCTTGGGTATGGATGGAGAACTATGAGTCATGACGACTCAGGTTTCATTATTGGACTCGGCGTGAGTCAAGTATGAGTCACGCCAAGAAAATAACACTTTAGGTGGTATGAGTCGCCTATTGACAGGTAGTCAAGAGGTCAGTGAAGAGGTAGTTATAAATATAGTGTTGGAGTCTCAGGGAAAGCGTTTTTCCTTTCCTCTTTACTAAAAGTCTTGTTAGTTTAGTAATATAAGCTTCGTACCAAGAACCATTGTCCAAGATATCTTTTGATATAGTTGCAGTAGGATCATTTCACTATCCCAGTATACAAGACTAATATACTTGTCTCACCGTCACTCAAAGAACGCCACACCGTATACCTGAACACCAAGACAAACTAGGAGATGAGACCTCATCGAAGTCAGATCGTCACAACAGTTGCCCATAGTAACCAAAAGCTTGACTAGCGATAGCTGGCCAGCCTATATTGTAGTTAGCTGTGACAGTCTAGCTGAGTCTACTAAGTAAAGGCTGTTTAATTGAAATATTATCTCATATTTTCTTAGTTGCTGCATACAGCATGCAGTATACAGGCTTGACAGTTTGCATGCTACTACTCTAAGCTTATACCCTAGCAAGTCCTATCGCTGTTCATATTTAGTAATTGGCTTTCTCAGTTGCACGCCATGCTCAATGAAGTCTTGTTCATAATCTAATTTAATGGTTTCTGAGTTATTCCAATGTCCATGATGTTTTGCAGCTTAAGGCCTGAAATGTCATGGACAACCCGAGTCTCATCAGGAACGCCATGGACACGGGAGTGGCGCTGAAACCATTGGACCGAATTGTAAGCCTATGGGACATGGACAGTTCAGCAAGGATGAACTGAATATGAGGATGAGCGGCACTTGTCGTGGGAACATGGGGGCCGGAACAAGGGTTCGCGCAATCAGTGCCTTCAGCGCTAAGAGCGCAACTCGTAGTAGCTCAATAAATTACCCACACCCCTGTCAAGGCAACGACCTCAGTCAGCCACAATACTACCAAGGAGCCTAGCTATAACGATCTGACTCCGATGAGGTCTCGTCTCCTAATTTGTCATGGTTTTCAGGTATACGGCGTGGAATTCTTTGGGTGACCGTGAGACAGGTATGTTAGTCTTGTATACTGAGATAGCAAAATAATCCTACTGCAACTTATATCTAGAGATATCTTAGGCAATGATTCTTGGTACGAAGCTTATATTGCTAAACTAACAAGACTTTCAGTGAAGAGGAAAGAAAAGACGCTTTCTCTGAGATTTTAACGCTATATTTATAGCTGCCTCTTTACTGATCCCTTGACCACCAGCCAACGGATAACTCATACCATTTGAGGGTACTTTTTCCTCAGCGTGACTCATATCCGACTCATGCCGAGTCCACTAATGAAACCCGAGTCATCACGACTCATACTCTCCATCCATACCTGAACTGTCCACTACATCTAGCTGATGTGTCCTTCAGCTGTCAAGTGTTTCTCACCTCTCCTTGTCTGTCATTCACGACCAACAGTTCTTTGTTCATAGATTGTGGTGGTTTCTGTTGGTCGGTCACTTCTTGGCTAGACTCCCTGGTGGTACTGTGGCTGACTGAGGTCGTTGCCTTGACAGGGGTGTGAGTAATTTACTGAGCTGCCGCGGGTCACACTCCCAGCGCTGAGGGCGCTGATTGCGCGAGCCTTTGTTTCGGCCCCCACGTCCCCACAGCAAGAACTGCTCATCCTCGTATTCGGTTCATCCTTGCCAAGCCGTCCGTGCCGTTTATATCCCATAGGCCTGGAATCCGGTCTAATGGTTCCAGCGCTACATCTGTATCCGTGGCGTTCCTGATAAGGCTCGAGTTGTCTATGACACTAGCCAGGAAGCAACCAACCAACAGGAACCACTATGACCTACAGATGGAGAACTGTTAGTCATGGATGACGGATAAGAAGAGCTGAGAAACACTTGGCAGCTGAAGGACACGTCAGCTAAGTGTAGTTGGCAGCTCAGGTATGGATGGAGTGTATGAGTCGTGATGACTCGGGTTTCATTAGTGGACTCAGCGCGAGTCAGATATAAGTCACGCTGAGGGAAAAGCATCCTAAATGGTATGAGTCGCTTGTTAGCAGATAGCCAAGAGATTAGTAAAGAGACAGCTATAAATATAGCGTTAGAATCTCAGGGAAAGTGTCTTTCCTTTCCTCTTTACTCAAAGTCTTATTAGTTTAGCAATATAAGCTTTATACCAAGAATTATCGCCCAAGATATCTTTTGATATAAGTTGCAGTAGGACCATTTCGCTATCCCAGTATACGAGACTAACATACTTATCTCACGGTCACCCAAAGAATACCACGCCATATACCTGAACACCAAGACAAACTAGGAGACGAGACCTCATCAAAGTCAGATCGTCACATGAAATGTCTATAACAAAAGTAAAGCTCATGCAATCAATATTCTCAGTGCTAAGAGCGCAGCTTGTAGCAACTCAATAATTCATCTATAACTTAATTATAGCAACAATCTTAACCAGTCACAAAAATACCAAGTAACCTAATCAGGAAGAAATTGACATACTGAGTTTCACAGACTATAGAGCTCAAAACTATTAGACATAAACGAAGAACTAAGGGAGCTGAAAAACACATCAGCTGAGTGTAGTAAGCACCTCAAGTATAAATAAAAAGTTATGAGTTATGATGACTCAGGTTCTATTATTAGACTTAAGATGAGTTGTATTGTGAGTCACACTAAAAAGTATATATACCATGTAATATAAGTTGCCTATTGGCAGGTGATCAAGAAATCAGTGAAGAGATAACTATAAATACTGTGTTAGGATATTAGGGAAAGTATTTTTCCTTTTCTTTTTATTAAATATCTTGATAATTTAGCAATCAAAGCTTTATACCAAAAATTATCATCTCAAAATATCTTTTTATATAGTTGCAGCAGAACTGTTTCATTATCATAGTATATAGAACTAACATAACTATTCCACAGTTACCTTATAAATGTCTCTCTACATACTTAAACTCTCAAAATAAACTAAAATACTAAACTCTACCAATGTCAGATTATAACAAAAACTAATCTTAGAACTAATTACTACTTTTCCTAAAGCAGTTTTCTGCATATATATAAGAGAAAGAAAATTACATGTCCCTTAACACGCTAACCATATATGACACAACAGCATATCATTGCTAAACTGCAATTCTAGTCCTTAGAGTTTCATGTTATAGACTCATACCACTTAATATATATACTATTTAGTATGACTTACAACATGACTTATATTAAGTACAATAATAAAATCTGAGTTATCATAACTTACAACTTCTTGCTTATACTTAAATTACTCACTATATTCAATTAATATATCTTTCAACTATTAAGTGTCTTTGAGTTCCTTTAGTTCTTTGTCCATATCTAATAATTTAGAATCCTTTAGTCTGTAAAATTCTAAATAATTAGTAGTTTTCAATTAGATTGTTTAGCATTCTTATACCATGCTTAATCAGCTGGTGCACATCTCCATTTAATGTACAATTTTGCCTAGATTCACACCTACAATTAATAATACATTCTTTAGTCAATATAGGGAATATTTACATTGTGTTTGATTTTATAGAATCGCTCAAGATTGAAGAGAAACCTAATTACATCCAGGTTGTCAAAAAGTATAGTGTTAAGCGCTCAATACTATCATACCGCTACCATACTATACAAGGTTTTTGAATTACAAAATATGAAAATATCTGGCTTTTCAACACTATACAAGAGTAGGAGCTTATACAGTATATTAATAGTCTTGTAAATATGGCCTACCTTCTTCAAGAGAAATGATACGAAGTTTCATATCAGAAATAGCTAGAAAACAATTAAGCAAAAATTAGGTTAATAAATTTATCAAGCGACACAATATTGATCTTCTATCAAGATGGACCTCTAATATAGACACTTCATATAAATACACCAATTTTGCCTTCAAATATAGCTTATATTTTGAGCTTATGCGTAAGAAAATTAAGCAGTACAAAATTGAGCCTTATTATATATATAATTTAAATGAGAAGGGCTTTTTCATTAGAGTATTATCAAAAATGAAACATATCCTCTCTTAACGATATTATAAGGCTAGCAGTATTAAACAACCTCTTTAACACAATAATCACAAGTGGGTAACGACTATAGTTTGTATATATGATAATGGCAGTCATCTTGCATCTGGATTGATTTATTAAACTCTTTTTAATAAGATTTAAGACTGCTGATTATAGGACTTTGACCATACAAAATACAATACCTCTTTTGCAATGTTTTCTAGTAGATGGACAAATAATGCTTTAAGCCTTGTATGGCTTAAGTAAGTATTTAATAAAGAGACAAAAGCAAAAGTAAGATACTCTTATCAATTACTTCTACTTGATGGCCATAAATTATACATTACAATAAAGTTTATTAAGTATTGTGATGATAATCGTATTCTTCTGACTATTTATTCACTGCATATAACTTATATACTACAAACTCTCGATATTCTACTATTTAAGCCTCTTTCATTAGCTTTTTTAACTAAACTTGTGAACTTTATGGATAAATGTCAAGGGCTTTCATCTATTATAAAAAGAGACTTTTTTTAAATATTCTATGTTGCTTAAGAAAGTTCTTTTAAAGAAAAAATAATTATTAGTGCATTTGAAGTAACAGATTTATTACCTTTTAATCTTGAATGAGTACTCTGGCACTTTACTATAAAGCAAGAAGAGAGGCTTTCATTAAGTAAAAATAGTTCTTCTATACTTAGTATGTAAGATTAGCATAAGATTGAAAGGCTTTTCTGTCAAATTGTAAGTAATATTTATGATAAGTAAGCTTAAAAGCTTTCTCATACTACCTACTCTATTTCAGTACATAATACTCTTCTTTAGCATGAAAATGAGCGCCTTAAGGAAGCTTTTATTAATGAGAAGTGTTGT
The DNA here is from genome assembly GCA_022345685.2 of Nothomitra cinnamomea. Lineage (NCBI taxonomy): Eukaryota > Fungi > Ascomycota > Geoglossomycetes > Nothomitra > Nothomitra cinnamomea. The sequence continues at coordinate 143,647 of JAJDMX020000056.1, read as the reverse complement.
CAGTATAACAAGCTTTTTCTTCTCGAAGCATTAGCTGACTATAATGATAGTGCTATTTTTTGAAGTTTCTCTAAAGTACATAATGTGCATGAATGTCAGGCTAAAAAAGAAACTGAGGAAAAGGTTATACAGCTTTAAAAAGATGAGAAAACAAAGCACAAAGAGACTTTCAAGATTTAAAAAGCTACTATACTTGAGAAAAGAATATACATATGAGTAATAGCTAAAGAGATGAAGAAGCAAGAGTATACGCAAAGAAGGCTCAATATGAGAAAGTAAAACAGGCTCAGCAAGTAAAGCTACAACTTAAAATAATCTCAAAATAGCTAAAAAAGGCAAACAGAAAACTATTATACTTCCATTAATTGATATTGAAAATATAGATCTAGATTTATCACTTACTGAAAATATAGCTTCTGCACCAGCACATACATACCGGAGTAGGTTTATCAAGTTTCCTAAACACTTTTATATATAATCAACACCTAAAATTAAATTTCAAGTCTTCCAAAAATATTTTACTAAAAAATTCAGCTTAAATACAATTTATGTAAAGCTTTATAGCTTCAAAGGTTGTAAGCACTAACATTCAAAAATCATGTGCCAGGTAGAGACGTATACTAGCTAATTAAACACAATAGTTAACTGAAGTTGTTACCTTAACTAAAGTATAGATAATTTATTAAATTGCCTTAGGTTGCATTTTCAGCATTAATTACACAAATCTCGCTTTAGCTATCATTCACTCCTAGCAAGTGCCATTCATTCTTGTATTCAGATTATCCTTACTAAGTTATGTATGCTACCCTTAGTTTTATGGAACTGCAATCTAGTTCAATAATAGCAGTGCTACTTTTATGTCCATAACGTTTCTAATGGGGCTCAAGATGTTTATAATATTATATATGTTGTCCTTAATCTAGTAGAATGTTAATCAAATCCAATATTAAATAATACTACTTCTGTATCTATAACATTATTTTAGTGAAGCTTAAAATATTTATAATAGTGAGTTACTATTCTAGTTAACTTATAAACAGTTCCCTATTTCTCTTTATTTTGTTATGACTATAAATAAAGTTCAAAAATAATTCTTTAATGTTATAAGTATTAATTTACAGTTTTCTATATTTACCTATAAACAATTGTATATTGTATTGTCTAGAATTACAGATATTGCTAATCTTAGTACTTTATTGCCTGATAATATTAATAGAAAGATGGACAATATTGTATATTCTGAAGTTTTATTATAGAAGTGAATTTAGGGAAATTTTAATATAAGTAATCTTTTTCTAAATTCAAGTATTTTTGATAATATCTTAATGTTTACTTTTAAATTGAACTTTAATACTTCTTTAGTATTGATCTTTATTTAAGTAATTTATTATTATAAATATTTCAGGCCTTATCAAGATAATATTATAAACATGAGAATGAAATTATTTATTATTAGATTAAATCATGACTCTATAAGATTAAAAATAACATATATAGTTCAACAAGAATGAATTAAATATATGAATGAATAGTATTTGCTAAAGATTAATAAGAGCTAAAGTAAAGTTTATGCAATTAGTTATAACAGTGGAGGCTTCAGGTACTATAGAGTAAACAATACTGACATGTGTTACTTTGACTTGAGTATTTTGAATAACTTGATTTGTGAACAAGATCTTCCTATTGCCAAGGACTAGAATCACTTTCCAGTTAAGATTCAACGAAACATCGTACAATTATATTTTTTGATATTTTAGACAATAAAACTTGATTTACTAAGTAACAAATATCCAATTAATACGTTTGATGAAGAGAAAAGAAAAGCACTTTCTATTGCTCTTCAAGTGCTCTTTATAGTAACTCTTTATTGAATCACTGATCACTTGCCATCAAATGATTGTATACCACATTACTGTTATACCAAGATATAACTTATAACTTAATTTCTAATTAGGGAAATCTGAGTCACTTCATAGCTTATACCCCTCTTACTTAGGTATAATCACTGCATGACTCATTACTCTTGACTGACATATTCCTTAGCTATCTCAGCTAGTCAAGAATTTGTCAGTTTCATTCTCTAGATTTTTTCTAGCCAGTCTCCAGCTAAAAGCCTTTATGGTTTGTTGGTGTAATAGCAGAAGCTTCGAGTACTGTAAAGTAGGTAATACTGACACACATTACTTGGACTTGGGTACTTTAGGTAAGTTAATTGATAAACAAGGTCTTCTTGTTGCCAGGGACCAGAATCACTTCCTAGCTGAAATTTAATGAGGCAGCGTGCAATTATATCTTTCAATATCTTAGAAGATAAAACTTGATTATTAAGTAATAAACTTCCAAATAATATATTTGATAAAGAAAAAAGAAAAGTACTTTTCATTGCTCTCTAAGTGCTCTTTATAGTAGCTCTTTATTGAGTCACTGATTATCTACTATTGAGTGATTATATACTACATTACAGTTATGCTAAGGCATAACTTATAACTAAGTTTCTAACCAAGAAAACCTAAGTCACTTTGTGACTCATATCTCTCTTACCTTAGTACAATTACTTTACAATTCATTACTTTTAACTAATATGTCTCTTAGCTACTTTAGCTAGTTAGGAATCCATTAACTCTGTTCCTTAGATCGCTTCTAACTAGTCCTTAACTAGAAGACTTTACAGTTCGTTGATTGCTGCTCATTGTGACGATCTGACTCTGATGAGGTCTCGTCTCTTAGTTTGTTTTGGTGTTTAGGTATATGGCATGGTATTCTTTGGGTGACCGTGAGATAAGTATATTAGTCTCGTATACTGGGATAGCAAAACGGTTCTACTGTAACTATATCAAAAGATATCTTAGGCGATAGTTCTTGGTATGAAGCTTATATTACTAAATTAACAAGACTTTCAGTAAAAAGAAAAGAAAAGACATTTTCCCTTAGACTCCAACGCTATATTTATAATTGCCTCTTCACTAACTTTTTGGCCACCTGCCAATGGGTGACTAGTACCACTTAAAGTATTCTTTCCTTGACGTGACTCACACTTGACTTACGCCAAGTTTAATAATGAAACCCGAGTCGTCATGACTCATAACTCTCCATCCATACCTGAGCTGCCCACTACACTCAGTTGACGTGTTCTTCAGCTGCCAAGTGTTTCTCAGCTCTCTTGGTTCTTTGCCTATGGCCAATAATTCTCTGTCCATAGGTCGTGGTAGTTCCCGTTAGCCGGACGCCTCCTAGCTAGACTCCTTAGCGGTGGTGTGGCTGGCTGAGGTCACTGCCTTGACAGGGGTATAGGTGATTTATTGAGTTGCCATAGGTCGCACTCTCAGCACTGAGGGCGCTAATTGTGCGAACCTCTGTTCCGGCCTCCACGCTCTTATGGCAATTGTCGCTCGTCCTCATATTCGGTTTATCCTTGCCGAGCCGTTCGAGCCATCCATATCCCGTAGGTCAACGATCCAGTTCAATGGTTCCAGCGCCACTCCTATGTCTGTGGCATTCCTAATAGGGCTCGGGATGTCTATGACACTCATATTACTTCTTTAACTAAGTTCACTAAGCAAAGACTATCTGACTAAGGTATTGTCTCATATTTTCTTAGTTGCCATGCACAGCGCACAGTGCATAGACTTGACAGCCTGCATGCTGCTACTCCGAGTCTACACTCTGGCAAGTCCTGTCACTGTTCATATTTGATAGTTAGCTCTTTTAGTCATGTATTATGCTCAATAGAATCTTATTTACAATCCGGTCTAATAGTTTCTACACTATTTCTATATCTATAGTATCTTACAGCTTAAGGCCTAAAATGTCTAGGACAGTTAGTTGTTACTTGTATAGCTTTCTTAGCATTGCGATAACTAGTTAAGTCTATAAAGCAAAAGTTGTCTGATTGAGGTGTTGTCTCGTGTTTTCTTAGTTGCTGCATACAGCATGCAGTGTACAGGCTCAACAGTCTGCATGTTACCACTCTAAGTTTACATCTTAGCAAGTTCTGTCGCTATTCATATTTAGTAACTAGCTTTCTCAGTCGTATACTATACTCAATGAAGTTTCGTTCACAATTTAATTTAATGATTCTTGCGTCACCTTTATATCAGTAACATCCTGTAGCTTAAAGCTTAAGATATTCATGATATTAGTACTTTTAGTACAACTTGCAACAAACTCAATAAATTACCTATATTTCAGTCAAGGCAATAATCTCAGCCAGCTACACAATAGTCAAGTAACTTAGCCAGAAAGCGACTAACCAACAGGAACTCCCATGATTTACAAACCCAGAACTATTAGTCATGGAGATAGGACTAGGTAAGCTAAAGGATACTTGACAGCTGAAAGACATATTAGTTAGATGTGGTAGGCAGTTCAAGTATAAACAAATAGTTATGAGTTATAATAATTTAGGTTTCATTATTAGACTCAGCGTAAGTTATTTGTAAGTTATATTAAGAAAAGTACATACTAAATAATATAAGTTGCTTATTAGCAAGTAGTCAAGAAATTAGTGAAGAGGTGACTATGAATACTATGTTAGAATTTTAGGAAAAGCATCTTCCCTTTCCTCTTCACTGAATGTCTTGTTAGTTTAGTAATAAAGCTTTGTATTAAGAATTATCACCTAAAGATATCTTCTGATATAATTATTATAAGACTATTTTATTATCTTAGTATATGAGATCAATATAATTGTTTCACAACTATCCCAAAAACACTTTGCCATGTACCTAAATACCAAAATAAATTAGGAGACGAGATTTCATAAGAATTAAATTGTCATATATAGTTTAGCAAGAATAAACTAAATATGAGAATAGATATTATTAGTTAGAGGTAAGTCAAAGTCAAAGTAAAGTTTATATAATCAATACTCTTAGTATTGAAAGCACAACTTACAACTATTTAATAAATCATTTATATTCTGATTAGGACAGTAACCTCAGCTAGCTATACTGTAATAATCTGACTTTAATAAAGTCTCATCTTTTAGTTTGTCCTAGACATTTAAGTATGTAATAAAGAGTTTTTAAGGTAACTATAAGACAATTATATTAGTCCCATATATTGAGATAGTAGAACAGCTCTACTGCAATTTTTTCAAATGATATTTAAGGTAATAATTCTTGGTACAAAACTTAAATTACTAAACTAACAAAATATTCAGTAAAGAGGAAAAATATTATAAATATCTTAGGCCTCAAGTTACAGAATGTTACGAATATAGGAGTAGTGTAAAAACTATTAGATCAAATTGCGAATAAAGCTCTATTGAGTATGATATAGAGTCAAGAAAATCAGTTATTAAATATGAATAGAAATGGGACTTGCCAAGATATAGGGTCTATAAGTAATAACGTACAGGCTGCCAAGCCTGCATACTGTATACTGTGTATAGTAACTGAAAAATATAAGACAATACCTTAGTTAAGCAATCTTTACTTAAATGAACTTAGTTAATGTTATAAACATCTTGAGTTTTATCAGAAACACTATAGACATAAGAGTAGTACTATTATCATTGAATTAAATTGCGATTCTATAGAGTTAAGGATAGCATACACAGTTTAGCAAGAATGAACTGAATACAAGGATGGATGGTATTTACCGTAGATAAGTAGAGGTCAATGCAAGGTTTATGCAATTAATGCTTTTAGTGCTGATAGCACAATTCACGGTAAACTTAATAAATCACCCATACCTTGGTCAAGGCAACAATCTCAGTTAGACACATGACTACCAAGTGGTTTAGTTAAGAAACGATTAACTAACAGGAATCATCATAACTTATAGACATAGAACCATTAATTATAGAAGTAAAATCAGAAGAGCTGAGAAATACTTGGCAACTGAAAGACACGTCAATTAGGTATAGTAGATAGCTCGGGTATGGGTAGAGATTTATGAGTTATGGTGATTCAGGTCCTATTATTGGACTTGGCATGAGTTAAGTATAAGTTACGTTGAAGAAGAAATACATCAAGTGGTATAAGTTATTCATTGGCAGGTAGTCAAGAGATTAGTAAAGAGGCAGCTATATATATGACGTTGAGAGATTTGAGAAAGTGTTTTCCCTTCTCTCTTTACTGAATGTTTTATTAGTTTAGCAATAAAGCTTTATATTAAAAATTATTGTCCAAAGATATCTTTTGATATAATTATAGTAGAACTATTTTACTATCTTGGTATATAGAATCAATATAACTGTCTTATGGTCATTCTAAGAATATCTTGTCATGTATCTAATACCTAAACAAATTAGAAAACAAGATCTTATCAAAGTTAGATCATTACAGTTAGTTACTATGATATCAAGAGAGTTATATAAAAGATAACTAATAGACTACAAAGGCTCTTAGTTAAGGACTGGTTAAGAATAATTTAGGAAAGCAAGGTAGCAAATTTTTGATCAGTCAAGGTAGCTAATATATTCCTCAGCTATTTCACCTAATTAGGAATTCATCAACTTGACTTTCTAAATTGCTTCTAGCTAGTCTTTAGCTAGAAGCCTTCATGGTTTGTTAGTCGGTTCTTGTATAGCTCTCTTGATGTCACGGTGGCTGGCTGAGTTCACTAAGTGAAAGTTACTGAATCAGAGTGTTGTCTCATGTTTTTCAATTGCTGCATATAGTATGTAATGTATAAGCTTAGTAACTTGCATACTATTACTATGAGTTCCACATTCTGGCAAATCCTATTATTGTTCATATTCAATAACTAGCTTTCTCAACTGTATGCTATGTTCAATGGAGCTTAGTTTGTAATTTAATTTAATAGTTTCTGTATTATTTCTGTATTCATAGTATCTTGCAGCTTAGAGACTGAAATATCTATTACATTAACATAGTATTTATAATTACTTCTTTATTAATCTCTTAATTACTTGCTAACTGGTAACTTACACTACTTGATGTATATACCTCTCGGTGTAACTTACAGTATGACTTATATTAAGCCTAATAATAAAATTTAAATTATTGTAACTCATAACTCTCTACCTATGTTTAAGTTATTTACTATATTTAGCTAATAGAGTTTTTAGCTATCAAGTATTTTTTAGCTCCCTTAATTCTTTATTTAGATTTAATAGTTTGAAGTCCTATAAACTATAAAGTTTTTAGTATGTAACGATCTGACTCTGATGAGGTCTTATTTTCTAGTTTGTCTTGGTATTTAGATATGTGGTGGGGCATTCTTAAGATAACCGTGAAATAGATATATTGATCCCATATATTAGAATAGCGAAATGGTCCTACTGTAACTATATCAAAGAATATCTGGGGCGATGATTCTTAGTATAAAGCTTTATTACTAAACTAATAAAATATTCAGTAAAGAGAAAAGAAAAAATGCTTTCCCTGAGATCCCAACACTATATTTATAGCTGCCTTTTCACTGATCTCTTGGCTACCTGCCAATGAGTAACTCATACTACTTGATGTATTCTTTCCTTGACGTAACTTATACTTGACTCATGCTGAGTTCAATAATAAAACCTGAGTCATTCTGACTCATAACTTTCCATCCATAACTGAGCTACTTACTATATCTAACTAATATATTCTTTAGCTACTATATGTTCTTTAGCTCTTCTGATCCTATTTTCACGACTAACAGTTTCGCGTATATATATCATAGTGATTTCTATTGGTCGGTCGCTTTCTGGTAAAACTACTTCCCAGTCGTGTGGCTGGCTAAGGTCGTTGCCTTGACTAAGATATAGGTAATTTATTAAGTTACTGTGAATTGTACTCTCAACGCTAAGGGTGCTAATTGTGTGAACTCCTGCTTCCGCCTCCACTTACCTACAGCAAGTATTGGCTGTCCTTGTATTCAGTTTATTCTTGCTAAGCTATGTATGTCATCCTTAACTTAATGGGTCTATGATCTAGTCTAATAGTACCAACATCACTCTTGTGTCAGTAGTATTCCTAATAAGGCTCAGGATATTCGTGACCTAGTAGTAAGTCATTTCTTAGTTAGGTTATCTAGTATTCTTATAGCTGACTAAGATTACTATCTTAATTAAGATATAGATGATTTATTAAGTTACTGCAAATTATACTCTTAGTATTAAGAGTGTTAATTATATAAGCCTTACTTTGACTTTTACTTATTTTTAGCAAGTACTTTTTATTCTTATATTAAATTCTGTCACAAACATCCTGAGCTTTATCAGGAATGCCACAGACATGGAAGTGGGGCTGGAACTATTGGACCGGATTGGAAACCTATAGGACATGGACGACTTGAATGGCTCGGCAAGGATGAACTGAATACGAAGACGAATGGCACTTGCTGTGGAAGTGTGGTGGCCGGAACAGGGGTTCGCGCAATCAATACTCTCAGCGCTGAGAGTGTGACCTGCAGCAACTCAATAAATTACCCATACCCCTGTCAAGGTAATAACCTCAGCCAGCCACACTACTGCTAAAGAGTCTAGCTAGAAAGCGACTGACCAACCAGAACTACCATAACTTATAGATGGAGAACCATTGGTCATGGGTAAAGAACCAGAAGAGCTGAAGAACATTCAGCAGCTAAAAGACACATCAGTTGGGTATAGTAGGTAGCTCAAGTATAGATAGAGAGTTATGAGTCATAACAACTTAGGTTTCATTAGTGGACTCGGCGTGAGTCAGGAGTAAGTTACACCATGGAAAAAGTACCCCAATTAGTATAAGTTGCCCATTGGTAGGTGGTTAAGAGATTAGTAAAGAGGCAACTATAAATATAGCGTTGGAGTCTTAGGGAAAACGTCTTTCCTTTCCTCTTCACTGAAAGTCTTGTTAGTTTAACAATATAAGCTTCGTACCAAGAACCATCGCTCAAGATATTTTTTGATATAAGTTGCAGTAAGACCGTTTCGCTATCTTAGTATATAAGACCAACATATCCGTTTTATAGTCATCTAAAGAACGCCATGCTGCATACCTGAATATTAAGACAAACCAGGAGACAAGACCTCATCAAAGTCAAATTGTCACAAATTTATCTTTACTAAGTCATATATGTTATTCTTAATTCTATAAAGTTATGACTTAATTTAATAGTAAATAATATTACTTCTATATTTGTGGCATTATCTTAATAAGGCTTAAGATATTTATAACAATTTGATATACTTGTAGCAGAACTATTTCATTATCTCAATATACAAAATTAACATTACTGTTTTACAATTACCCTATAAACTCTACACTATGTACCTGAATGCTTAAGACAAACTAGAAGATGAGACCTTATCGGAGTCAGATTATTACACTCACCTTCTGTAATTGTTAGTTTTATACATGGAATTAATTGTAACTCCCCATGAAAGTCATCTCCTAAGCAGCAAGTCTGAATACAACGCCAACCTAGACCTGTAATAACCAACCACATATCGTTACAAAGCCCTTGCTTTGAATAGAGATTACGAAGTAGAGTGATTGATACTCCAACCTTCAACACCAACCTTGCAGGAGGTAAACCGAAAGGATTTAAGCTCCGCAGAAACTCTACCGGTAGCTCATCTTGCCCTTCCTCAGAGTCATTTACATCGGCCGTATCAATAGAATTGTATGTATACAGTGCTAGCAAATTGATTCAATAGATAATCGTTAATCGTGGCGACAGTATCATTTCGCATAGATAGTATCCCACGGCTAAGAAAGCAAGTACGATCAATGTGTACCCAAGCAAGGAGGCATAGTGGAAAGACATGAGTACAGAATGTTTCCAGCTTCTGAAACTGAGCGATTAACGTGGGCAATGTGATTCGGCCAGCCAACTGAGGCTCGTAGGGTAGCAACTTAACTCAGTCACTAAACTTTTGATTCTATAGACCTTTACGGATACGCATATTTTGCTGCAATCGTAATTGACAGAATCGTGGCCAAAGAAAAGATCGTTGGATGCAAGCACCGACGATAGCAGCTTAATTTCCTTTGCGGATGACCGGCAGGATCTGTGCGAAGTCACCTCCCAAGATGACAGGTATTCTACCAAATAGATGATCGTCGTCGGACCGAATGTCACAAAGACTGCGGTGAACTGCCTCAAAGCAATATTTGTGTTGCATGGGTACTTCGTCCCAGATGATGAGGGTGGTCAGCCGTAAGAGTTCTGTCAGCGGCGAGTTCTTGGATATAACGCAGATGGAGGATTCGTGTACCTGCAGTGGAATCTTAAATCGTGAGTGGGATGTTCGACCTCCAGGTAATGGTAGCGCTGCGATGCCAGACGATGCGATACAGAGAACGATTTTACTGAGAGCGGTAATAATGACAAATAGTCTTATAGAGAAATGTCTTCCCAGTACCAGCAGGACCTTGCAAGAAGAAGTGCGCTAAGTAAGAATCATGTTCGATGGCCGCAGTGATCTGATTGAAGCAATAGACTTGATCATCGTTCAGCTGATCATGTCGTTCACGGTAAAGCTCTCTCTCTTGTAAAGTATTATAGTTTCTCTCGACCATGACCAGGAGATTACCCTCACCGCCGTCCCAATTGTATCGATGATGCGGTAGGTAAAAGTCTGCTAAAGTCTTGCTAGAATCGGCCAGCATCTGTTGAAGTAGGTATAAGCCATAATCAAAATGTTGATTCTCAAGATCACGTGGAATATCCATCCGACTTTGTAAGTGGTACGGCAAGTCGTCACATAGATGCTGACAGAATCTTGTCCAGGGTTGCAGCGGATCCGTTACAGTTCCATAAAGGAGCGCTGTCCCAAATAAGGTACGTAAGGTAAATCTAGACGAAAATGATATAGCTTCCGCGAAACAATCCAACCACTCTCTATCATCTTCGAGCAGTCCAAGTGCAAGGCAAGCGGCTGAAAGGTGGAATGAACGGTTTCCGCGACCGTACGTAGATCTTCAAAGGACTTAGGACCACGAATCACAGTGAGTAACATGCGTAGATAGTATTTTTCACCTACAAAGGGGCTACAATGATATATGCGCCCGATTGCGACTCCCTGCCAACGTGGGTGCCACACTCTTTCTTTTTTGTTGAAGGTGTAGTGACACGGAAATTCATGGTACAGACGACCACAACTACCCTCATTCTCCGCGTTGTAAGCGAAAAATGCCATCAAGGTAGAAGAGGCTTCACTCATCCGTTGCCGCAGTTGTTCCTCCCTAAAATCTGCAGGGAAGCGGACCGGTTGTTCTCTAGGTAGATGCAAAGCCAGATGGATTACCGGAGGATATTCCTGATGGGTTAGAAATTCAAATAACTGCCATACTGCTTCCGTCGGGCCAATATATCTCCCTTGCAGGTGTCGTAAGACCTCGCCATCCGTTCCCGCCAATTGTAAAGAGGTTTTGTCTGGTCCCTTATAGATGTACTTATGTATATATTTGATAGCTTGTACGAAGGCACATACCTCCACATATATGTGAGCTTTGTACCGCCAACTCAAGTATGGATTGTAGGGGACGATCCACTGATTATCGAACGTGAAGTGCTCTCCGTTAGAGCCAGGTACTGGAACAGTCCATATACGTCCATCCTCACGACGCCTGTACCGGGGATATCCATCCTCATTTACTGTGGTAACAGGTGTGTACGGTCGAGGATATCTCTTGGAGCAAGTTGGTGGGGCTCCATTAGGTTTGTGATTCATACAGGGTGCATGCATGGCTTGAACCCCACAGGGACCGTGGGTCATCGCCGTTTTGATGATATTCGTCAGTTCACCGGTAGGATCCAAATCCGGGGGAGGCAACTCTGCAGACACAATTTGGTCGATACGATCGGCATCGAGGAAGCGATCATCTGGATGGAGGAATAGGAGGAGGTGAATATGCGGTAAACCTCGCATCTGATATTCCACTATCCATATGGAACCTAAGTAACGCCCGAAGATATTACTCTGCTTTAGCTGACGGAGATGTTTGGCTTTCAGCCAAAATGCTCGAGCGACCAAGTCCGGCCTGTCGACAGCGGTCTGCCCAGGATGTAGCTCACGCTGGATCTCCTCCCAACGTGGATTTGCTGTGAATGTGATGAAGAGAGTCGGCTTGCCAAAATGTCGAACAATGGCCATGGAATCCTGAAAGAGCTGTTGCATGAAGCGATCACCGCCGGTGTAACTGGACGGTAGGATGACCCAACGACCCAAATCTGTCATATCGACATCTGCACGTAGGATCGCATTAGTCAATCCATTGTATAGGTCTGCACAGAGGTTGGCTTGGTGGTAGCGGATCCAATCTAACTTATTCTGATCGTAGATCGCCCACGCGTCAACCAAAAACTGCTGGAAGAGGCGACCACTATAGAAGAGAGTCAAACTGTCATCGCGTCTTAAGTGTAGCCGATACCTGTAGTACACTCGTTGAAACATGCGGTCGCGTTTACGGATGCCGTTGGGATCTAACAACCGTAAGCCCCAGTGCCACCCTAAATCACCGTGGGGGAAAAGTAATACGTAATGCAATGGCATGTATGCAGCATGGTTCGGGTCAATGTGGGACCACCCGGAACCATCGCGGGTTGCGAGCACGATGTCGCGTCTGCAAGGTCCACCGTACTCGTCGAGGATGACCAAGACAACTTCATCACTCGTGGGAAGATTGTAGCGTCGCCTGTCCGCTCCTGCTTCTATCACCAACTTCATCTGAGGATTCAATATCACGCGTGCATTGCCGTTCGGCTGTTCGGCCTCCCGCAGTCGTTCCCTTGCGGTTCGATATATTTGGATGAATGGATTCACTTCTCGTAGCATCTCCGTCGACTGCCGCAAGACGTTCCCGTCCAGCTGTTCGTTTCTCCTCATCCGTGCCTCCGTCGCGTAGGTGGGGTCGTAGAAGTACAGTTGCGCGTAGGATGGCTGTTCGCCAGGAGCAACCTCCAAAGGCCCCTGCAGGTGGTACAATTCTCCGTGTATCTGGAAGCATCGCGGTCCAGCGTTGCCTTGATCGTTGAGGTTGACCGCTCGCCGGTCGGGAGTGTAATTCAAGGACGTAAATGTCAATGCTGCATTATACTGGCGGATGTGGTCCCAGAACATTCTCGCATCTGTGTCGGTAGATTCCAGCAACCTTTGGGGGGAGGCGGTGGACGGTGAAAGGATTCCAGGACAACGTCGCCATTCTTACAGCAGGTCTCCCATCGGGGATTGTCCGCTCCGCTGCCGGCGACTCGCTCATCGACCCAGTGAAATGCACCGCAATGGTTGCAGCTCACGTCTATTGCGCCTAACTCGAGGGGGGTGTGGCGATGGAACGCCGTGATGAATGCGGCGGGAGGAGTTCGACAGGCAGTTGTACATCTTCTGCCGGTGGTCGTGCTCTGACGATGGTAGTGGCGTCATCGAATACCGTAGGAGCTCGGGGTCGCCTGCGAGACCGTGGCGTAGTTCCTCCAACGTTGGCGTCGATGTTAGACGGCTCTGCGACGTCAATGTTGTCGTTATCGTTAGACGGTCTTACGGCGTTAATCCGTTCTTGTGGAGCGCTTCCGTCGATTTCGGCCGGTACGGGTCTCCTCCATCGAGTCTGTTGAAGGCAGTCAGCGTTGTGTCGACGCCTAGATGGATCGGTGATATACCGCGCACTGTTGACAGGTTCTATACGGGACCCCTAAACGGTTGCGTCCGAAACGATCGAGGGCTCGATACTACCTACAGCCGGTGCAGAACTACGATCGAGACGACAGGGGCATGTTGGAGCGTGCTCGTGGGTGGGTCGATCCGTCACGCTCTAGGATAGTCGCGTCTCCGGCCTGCATGTAGCATCCACATATGCGCATCGCACATGGGGGCGGGAGGGCGAAAGGGGTTCGAAAGTCACCTGACCAGTTTTTTTCGGTTGCAGGCTTGGCGGGAAAAGATAGTACTATATAAGATTACTAGGAGTTCACATACATCGATATGCAAAGGTGCAAGGCGCCTAGGTCACGTGAATTTCCCGCCTGGGCTTTCCGCACTCCGCATACGGATCTGCGCTTGCCTGATTGGTAGATTACGGCTTGATATGTCCTCTCTCCCTCTCTCCCAAAAGATGCACGATCATCCTTACCACTGACTGCGACTGATGGATAACACGAATGATTTGACTAGCTTGCTAACATCAAATCCATCCTCTCCGGTGGAGCCCTACCTGAACGGGTCTTACACTCGATACAGGTTCTCCACACAAGCGGTTTGTAGAAGAATCGAGCTCTTATCCTAGCGTATCTCCACCTGTGCAGTTTTTTGTCCGTGAGATACCATATCGACAAGCGTCTTTGGTAGAACAGTCTCTCCGTGCTTATTCTCCATCAATCGTTCTTTATTCATACTATCCTAACTCAAGTCATTTTCTATCTCTTGCGGTTCCGTCAGAACGCAGTCCAGTCAGGTGCTTCGTTTAGACACCTCAACACATATCTTTCTCGCTCGCTTTAACGTCGATGCTCTGTTTGGCGTAGCCGTTCTCACGCCCTGGCGCCAATGTATCCAAATCCGCCCTTTGGTGGTCAGCCACCGGGATACACCCAGCCATACCAGGGAGATCAACAATCGTATTTCCAATACGCTCCAACTCAGCAACACCAATGGGATCCGTCTCAGCCACCGCAAATCCACCCGCCATTGCCAGCGCGCTCAAGGCTCGCGCCTGGTGGACAAGGTCCGCAACCATGCTTTAACTGTGGCTCCATAGAGCATTGGGCGCAGTACTGTCCTGAACCACGGAGGGCCACTCCTGCGTCAGTCATTCCACAGAAGGCCAGCGGTTATGTTGCAACTAACAATATCTACAGTGGTGCACTAACTAGCCAGGCATCGAATCAAGGTTTCACTTTTCAGAAACCGGGAGGACCAACTATTACCCGCTACGCTCCTCCACCTACTCACCAGCCAGCGCAATTATATGGCCAACCAACCCCGCCCAGCCTTTCGAATGGACCCCCAACACCGATGTCTGCGTATCCCAAGCCTTATGGACAGCAATGGCAGCAACCTCCCAACAACCAATTCTCGCCAGTTTCTATGCAAGGAAGTCCCTACACACCTCACACCTCGCACGGATATCCCACTCCCATCACTCCCTATGGATCTCAGTATAATGGCCCCACCGCTATCTCAGGCCAGCCGCATGCGAATATCAACCTTAACTCGCAAGGTCAGTACCAGCATCAATTCGGGCCAATTCAACCGACCGACTCCAAGTTCAATTCAAATCAACAACAGCCTCCACATGCTCCGAATCAGGCACCCCCGCACGTGAGCCCTCAGTTATCCCAATCACCTTATTCTCCTTACGGCATCCAAAAGTTCCCACAAAGCAATACCCAGTCTTCACCGACTAATGACATTCAGTTCGCTGCGCAACAAGGCGACGTTACCTACAACCCTCCCACTGATCAGATATGGGGCCCCAGTCAAGAGGGGGCTCAGCAGAGTGAACTTGCCGCACCAGGTAACACTATGTTCACTCCTTCCTCATTGACGTACCACGCTAATTGTGGAGTGATTAAATGGTTTCCTGCAGAACCTGTAGGCCGACCGCTAGCTGCTACATTTTCACAAGCTGAAGCTCAGGGAACCCTCCCGCCACCACCGTTTGACGGGGGTGAAAATTCGGTCTCCAAATACTTCAGCTCAAGGAATTTTAGCGAAATCATCGCCAGCATTCGGGACACCGATGACTGGGGGTTCTTCAAAGACGATCCCATGTTTCGAGAGATCAGCGACGACAAAGGCCTGGTTCCCCTTGACCAATTGCAAATGCGTCTCGGCCAGTATGGGAATGGTGCAGACCAGGAGGAGGGCGAATCCTCAAGCGTCTCAGGTCGCGTCGACGGCAAACCCAGCCAGCACGGATGGAGTGTCATGGATAGTTTAGAACGTGCTTTAGATACTGACAACTTTTCTGCCGTGTCAAGCAAGGCGCCGCAGTCGAAGCCTGAGCCATTTGACATTGCGGAAATGGAGCAGCTCGACAAAGCTGAGGAACTTACTGAGATGAGGTTTATACAACAATCAGCTTCCAGTGAACGTCATCTTTCTAGCAGAATCGATGATGCACAAGAAGAGATGCTCGCGCGTTTGGGGGTGACCGGTTCTCCAAAACCTGTCGTTCCCCCACTAATCCGCCGTAATTCAAGGATGCCTGAACCTGCTTATAGCCAGACTTCAAGGAGGAGAAGCCGAAGTCCTGCCCATGATCGTCTGTAAGTTAAATGTCCACCTAAATAGGTACCCGATTAACAGAGAATCTTAGCCAATCATCGGGTTCGCGTTCTTCAAGCACTCATACAATTCCTCACCAGAGTTACCGAGAGCGTGATCCCGTCCAATCTTATGCTGAGCCTCGGAGTGTTAGTCGACAGAATTCCTATGGTGTTGGTGACAACCATAGGTCATCTGTTGGATCTAACAATCGCCGGCCCTCCGGGAGTCAATATGGACATTACCCCTCTTACGAAAAGGCTCCTCCGCCACCCCCACCACCCCCTCTGAATGATCATTTCGAAATTGGCGTTGATGAGTGTTCTCCGACGTCCAGCCAAGGAAACACCCACCGCTTATCGCACGGAAGCTCCATGGCCCTTAGTGGAAACGCGATTAGTAGCTCCGGTCGGAGGTCTGCATCACCATCAGGATCCCGATACAGGACCTCAAGCAGCAATGCGAGAGACTATCGCGAGCGTGACAACACTCGCCAGCCGAAGGAAGAACCACAGAGACAAGCCGACGATCTTGCAGCAAAGAGGAAACGTTCGCAGCCGCAAGTTTCAGAGGTGTGGCTGTAAGTGGCTTATCCGTTGCGTACACACTATGATGCCTTCCTAACTCGGAGTAATAGCCGACGCTGGTAATTTAAAACGGTACGGCTATGTTTGACCATCATAGGTGAACAATCGTACGGACCTATTTACTAACCTTCCTTTCAATTGGTCCAATTTCTGTGTAATTGATACCACGGCTTTCTTCAATCATAGGAGTTTCAATTCTGTGGAGTCATTGATTTCGAACTTGTCCATTGGGCACTTTATCACAATGGTACTTGCTAGAGACTTCTTCATGGCTTCCAGCTTGAGTTATCGAATACCCTAAAAGTCTTTGTCGTTGTTTTATAGTGCTTAACTATGCATACTTCATTCTCTGTGCCATGCTAGTCTTAAAGAGCCATCGCAATCGGTGTAAAAGTTTGCAGTCCTTCCTATTTCAATTACTGCTCACTTCTATGTGCTCTCCATGTTCTGTCCTCTCCTTTTACCACTACCTGTTAGATCTGTTCGCGGATAATATTCCATGTGTTAACGTCGGGAGGAGTTCATACAAATACCCGTCTCCACGTAGAGCACAGCAAACATCCCTGGTAACGCTTTTATGATGTCTCCTCCCCCTGCCGGAGATATAAACTTGGCATAGTCCGTAAAGCAGAGAGCAGCTCAGAGGGGAAAACTCTGACTCTAGTTATTTTCGAACTTTGCTGCATTGTTCTTAAATATTGAGGACTGTCCTATTCCATATCGACGTAATACTGTCTGAAAGCTTCTCGCGCAATATCCGCTGAAAATTTAGTTGTATATCTTCTCTTGAGTTGGCCTCGAATGGCGTTACGAGTAATCGTTGTATTATGCATCTACAACTCGATAGAGACACTCTCTTCAGACTGCCAATCGTAGATCTTCTTTTCCAACAAGATACCTATCCATAAGCTTAGTGTTCTGTTCCTGTCAAGTCATTCTCCCCAGACACACTCCTGAATTTCGAAAAAGGAAATACGGCTCAAATATCTATTTCTGGCACGGTTTTTCCTATATTTTCACTATCTCAAGCTGCCTTGATGAGGTTTTGCGATTTCTGATCGTATCCATCTTGGCCCAGCAATCAGGCTAAACTTGAAAGCTAACAGGGCCTCTAAACAGTCTTGCGAAGCAAATATCTACAGCTCTTCGCCAAGAGGGAGAGGCACATCAGCTCTGCCGCTAGCATCCAGATCATGGCTGAAAACAGTAGGGGACTTATTTTAACGCAGCGAAGTAAACATTAACCAAACCAAAACTAATGATTGAACAGCTCGAGCGGAAGCGCAAACCGTCAAGATACTGACTTCACCCGTTTCGTGAGAGGTCCGGAGATTGTGGCAAGGATTTACCAATTTCATGCAGGAACAACGGCACACAAATCTCAGGCAACATTAATATACTACCTTACCTAGAACTAGGACTTATCGGAGTTTTTAACTAATCCGCAGATAGCAGCAATTGTCTTTATACGGGATGGTGTTACAAGTACAGCGGCATCAGAAAGGATAGCACCCCGCCCTCTAAAAGAACTCCGGATGAAGCTGGAGGATGGGGAAGGAAAGACGCATGAAATTTCTTTCGCAAAGGTGGAGCAGTCATGCCCAATGTAGTATAAGAGAAAATACCTCCCATTTTCGCCGCGGCTTCTCCTATTCCAAGTGGCCCTTTCCACAAATTTTATACGTGATGCCCAGAGAACCCCTAGCATGATGATCATGTCATTAAACGCGAATCATGTGCACGTGTACTACATTGCATCGTGCTTCTTGCGTCTAGCTTCAATGTGTCGTACGAAATCACCGAGAATCATCGAGGCGGAAGCTTTCATTACCAAACTCTGCTAGTTCGCGCTCCTTTGCTGCGAGCATCTCTCGTATCCTCTCCGTCTCGCGTTGGAGCTCTGCCCGCTTCTCAATCGCCCTCCGTCTGCCGTTGTCGATTCCACTGGCACCAGTACTGCTACCGCCGCCAGCACCTCCCTCGGGGTTGTTAGGTGTATTAAGATGCGCCGCCATGTCGCTCTCACCAGTCCCACTGCTGATGCTCCCTTTCGAGGTGTCAGAAGGTATGCTGTTGTTTCTACCTATGGCAAGCAATGACGGCTCAATTGGCATGTCGTCTACCGCCTGCTGAGCCGGATTCAAGATGGATCTAATGGAGCCAAGGCGGTTAGGTTTCGTTGGATCTGATGTTGATTCCCCGTAGTCGGGAATGTCGCCTTCAGTCGTTGAGAAGGACCGTTTGCGGCTGGAGCTGCTAGGATGCGGAGATATAGAAAGGTGGCGCTGGACAGGGGAAGGGTAGGATATCGGAGGGAGATGCGCAGTGTTCACATGCTGTTGGCTTTGGTTCATGGACGATGATAAGGTAGAGAATCCAGTGAAGTCGACAGGTGGAGGGTGATACGGCCGCTGCTGTGGTTGCGCTTGAAAATTTGATGGCTCTGGAAGCATTTGTCTATGGCCAGATTCATTCTGCGGCAGTTCTGAAGTGGTTCTGTTGCCTTCTGTATAATGTGTTTGCTGGTGGGGATCAGGAGATACAGAAGCAACTTGAGATGCTGGACTTTGGCGGCCATTCGGTGCCTGCTCCGATTGCAACGAGGCAGGCACGACCCGTTTTCTCCTCTTGATGATTGATTTCTTCATCGCCACAGGCCTATGGACGCCATGCAGTTTATGGTATAGACCTAGGCTTTGATAAGCTAGGGACAGAGCAAGGCTATAGAGAATACTGACCGCAGGCATTGCATATGGTATGTCCGCTCTCATCTCTCCTCCAGAGCGGCGTAATGGTAGTCCCACAGTTTTGACAAGCAACTACCACCGTGGTGTTCTGGCTGGCAATCTGCAATCCCCCTATTCCGACAGCTGCAGTGCTTTCATCATGATTTGAAGGGCTGCCTTCTGCTTCGACCAAAATTTGCTGCTGGTTATTTTCTGATGCGCTTCTGTTGGGTGACTGCGTGATTGTAAATTGTGCTGCCTTTGATACCCGATTGTTGTACGCTGGACAGCCATTGCAACCTTCAGCACCGCCAGTACCGTTGCATCTTCCACCTCCAGGACATGTACCCGACAGGACCTGGTCGGCCGCCACATAGGTTGCCGCATTTGCATGGTGGCTACCTGAGCCACTGCCTGACCTTGGTGACATGCTTCGGTGCCTGGCTGCAACAGCTCGACTTGAGGCCGGAACGCTGCCAGGCGACTGGGTTGACCGTTTCAAATTCGTGGGACGCGATGTGTTACGAGCCTTGAGGTAAAGTCCACAGGCATTGCAAATTGTCGAGCCTGTGGGTGAACGTCGCCACAGTGGTGTCCGAGTGGTTCCACAGTTGCTGCCCACATTCAAAGCGTCAGAGCGTCCACCAACATCGCCAGGAGCGCCACGAGTGAAAGGGGAAGGCCATCTGCTTTACGTGCAGTATATCTGGTACATACCTGCATACTTGTCCCGTCACGGGACTGCTGGATTGCAGTTGCTCGCGCAGCCTCTCTTGCGCGGTGGGCGACTCCCGACTGCTCGGACGCTGGTTTGCCGCTTCGTCAGGCTGTTCTTCCATTGCATTCGCATATGCCTCTGCCTCCGCCATGGCTGTGTTCCGGTCTGCGTCTCCCCGATCGTTGTCCTCTCCATCGCCACTGTTGGTTGTCCGAGCCGGTCGGCCTTTCGAATGCCCCAAGAGCTGTGCGGCGAGCTCCAAGTCTTCTCGTGAGGGCTCACTTGTCCGCTGCGCGACTTGACCGGGCGAACTCGCTGCGAGTGTATTTGCCTGACCGCCCGACGACACAAGCCCGCTCATTTTCCGACCATCCGTCAAATCGATGTACGCTATGAGCCCATGTAGATCATAGACCGCTCGTCGGAAAGCTCGGTAGATGAAGAATATGACTCTGAGACGCACGCAACGGGTAGGTATGTCGAGTAGTGCGACCTCGAGGCGGGTCGTACGATGGGCAAGCAAGGTCGTGGGGATAGGTTGTAGGGATTGGCCTATGGCCTCTCGAAGTACGGCGCACTCGGTAGAATCAGATCAGATATGACAGGGAATCGGCTGCGCCTGAAGGAGAAGTCAGTCGGTAACGCGTATTTATCATAGATTCGACAGTTTGGTTTTTATTTCGTTTCGGTCATCGACGATCGAGAGAGTCTAGCCTGCAAGGTCCCAGTCTTACGATTCGTACGCACACATGTACGCGTGCACACCAAACACTCGCACGAGAGACGGGCCTTCACGCCCGGAACTGCCCTTTTTGCGTGCTGGGTGCTGCTGTGTGTTGCTGGGCCTGGGTCTGGGTGCCGGGTGCTTGGTGCTAGGTGCTTGCTGCTACTCTTAGGTTCTAGGTGCTGGGTGCTCGATGCCAGATGCTTGATGCTTGGGGTTTTTTGCATTTGCTTGCTCTCACATTGCTCACTCTGCATCCGAGGAATGCGACACGCAGAATGTGGTCGGCCACGAGGCATACGATTCTGACCCAAGGTCGCGCCAACCGCCTATAGCAGAGAGTCGGGGACATCTTGCGGCGGATAGGGTCCCTCGTACATCCATACTAAGATTCGTCCACCAGCCATCGGAGCCTTGCCGAAATCGACCTGCCACATCCCGCCCGATAATCAGCTTTGCCGCTAACCTTATTGGCCGGCCGCCTGTCACCACTGTCACCAGTTCGTCAACCCAGCCACTAGCAGCATCGCGATGACATGACGTCCGCGGCGCACACATGGCCTGCAATTTGCATCGTCGAGTCCTGGCCATTACTGAGTGCTCCGAACTGCGTCTCACGTGAAAAGATAGCCGCTTACTTCCGTCTCGTCCATTTGTGGAGAAGCCCAGATATAGTGTACATGGGTGCGCCGGGAAAACGCTCAGCTCAACAAAGGTAAAGGAAAACGGGCAGGGGAGAAATAAAGCAAATCAAGTTGCCGGAGGAAACATGATGGGGAGCTGTAGCTTGGGGACATCGGCATATCCGGAATCTTTGCCTGACAATGTCTGAAACGCTAATTTTCTGTCTCCTTGCGCTACATATTGTACAAGTCATCCCATTTAGACGATTCAACAGCTCCACAGCATTAAAAGGGGAGTCATATACAGCCAAGTTTACACTTGCTCGCCTCCCCAGCCGGCATCTGCATCCCTGCTGAATTGTTAGAGCAGGGAATAAAACACGCAACCTTCTGGTGCACACATACCTCATGTTTTGCGGAGGTTCAATGGATGGCACGAACTCCAGGACGACGTATGCAATACCTGTCAGAACAATGATAGAACCGGCAATATATCGCAAGTAACTGCCACTAAACAGAATGGACCCGACGAAAATGTAGACTAGGAGAGGCATCGGACGTCAGTTTCTAGCCATATGGAACAAAAATGGTGAGTTAAGACCTACAAATGCCTCTTCCGATGAAGGAGAAAAGAAAGGACGCGTATCTCGAGACGTAAGGAGGAATTTGAAACTCTGTGAAATGTCAGCCTTAATCCCTTACATTCGCTAGATGGGACAGTCTATGTACGGACCCAATAGTGCGGTTGCTGGAAGGAAACACATTGTTCATCAGCTCTTTGAACTCCATCCACACCACGCTCAGAGCGGAGGTACTCACCGAGACCAAAGACAATCACATAGCACCCGATGATTAAACCTTGCCTGTTGACGGAACCTTGTCAGTTATTCTATTTGAAAAGTAACCTGTTGTCTGGAACGCGACATTTGGTGATACTTACAGGGTTAGCCCAATGAATTCACTGACTCCACCGAGAATCATTGTCAACGCAACCCCCAAGTTAACAATCCGGCTATATAAAAGCCACCGTTAGAGGCTCTCCTGTGTGTGCGAACTGGAGCTTGGCTTACAATATATCTGAGTAGTCCATTTTTTCCTTCTAGCACCGGGGGACAAAAGCTCGGAGGGAAAGTTGGGGCAGTCGGGGGAGGGGAGTATTCAAGTGACGCGTTGGGCGCGCGATGGCGGCAAAGCTCTAGGTCGGAATATACCTGTCTGAGGCGTCCCTGATATATAGAGTGATGAAGGTGAGTTGGCCGCGTACACAAGGTATGTAGAGTATCGCAAAGCGGATGACTGGCGTGCGAGGCTCAGGTAGAATGACCGAATCGAAAGCGCACGGGCCATTCCAGACCCGAGCCAACTACCGTCGACCTGAGTGAGGCAACCAAAGGAAAAACATCTTACACCATAATGGAGGAACGACGACTCAATAGCATATCATCGCCTGCAATAACGAAATGGAAAGGCTCTGCCACGCACCTTCGAAATCTGCCAGCCATACGCCTTACTCTGGGCCTCTGCAAATTATCCAGCACCACCAGCAAAGACAAACGAAGAAAACTCCAACGATGATTTCGAGTATCACAAAGGCTACGATAATACTCTTTCTATTATCTTCGTCGGTTGGATTATCGCCGTATTCGACTGCAGACATGGCGGCGATGATGCAGGGAGAAAGTAGAGGGCCAGCAACAGGAATGTTTTTCGCTGTTCTATCATCGTGGGATCTCGGCGACGACTAACCGACTCACAATACCAGGACAGACGACAAATTAAGCTAGGATGAGACGTATCAAACCTTTCCAGCAAGGGTTTGCGTGGGCGAGATAGTAAGCTCTGATTGTTGTTTGTGATTCTCCAAACTTTGCGGTGCAAAGGCCTCCATAAATCTATGATTCTTCCATCGCATCATAATGTCCTGGGATACAGCAAATCGGTCTGCAGGTCATTTTGGTGGCATCTTTCAAAGCTCTACCATCAGAGTTTAGGCTGTGAATGGCTCTATCTATGCAGCGTCCAGATTATATCAAGCAGCCGGGTATGTCCGAATTATCTTGAGCCAATGCCGAGAAATTGACTAGGTCTATTGCTTGATGGAAGGGGTACACCAAACGTAGGATACCCCAATAGACCTTTGCTATGTCCAAGTTACCTGCCCCGCAAGATCTACATTGAATTGCTCGTAACTAGGCAAAGATCTCACTCACGTTTCCCATTAGGCTTAATGAAGCTCAGACGTTCGAGTTTTGGCTTCTGCTGCGCAGTCGCCTGTAGAAAATCTCCATCCTGAATGTGTTAACCCATTCCAGACCGAGTGCCGCAGGAGAGTGGGAACATGTTCTGGCGGTTCCTGTGGCAGAGACACTCTCCCAAGCTTTTACGTAATATTCCTCTTGTTTGGAACTTTCGAGCACTCCGTAGACTTCAATGATTTCTGCGTACCTCCAAAATAAATAAACGAGAATAGATGGACAGGGAGACTACTTTAAGTCCAGTCGAAATCCCACTCTCTGAGTCCGGAAAATACTATGTACGGAGTAGATGAAAGCGAAAGTTAGACACTAAGGCGCCCTTGATAGAGGGACGATCTGAATCCAACAAACAATTCAGATTTCAATAAGCGGGGGAGGTTGGATGACACAATTGTGCATTCGCCGCACAGCGGGTGGAATTAGTATGGAGTAGGCGAACGGGGTGCCTCATAGTAATCGGCACTTTAAATAAATTTAGATTCCAAATAAATTTCTTTGGTATCCGTCGCTGCGTGTCAAAATAAAAAATTATTGGCAAATATTTTTCCTTGCGACCGAGGGACGGAGGACATTACTCAGCCGGCGACGGAATTGCAGTTGCGTTTGTGCGGTTGTTATGCCGATCGGATACGGTCACAAAATCATCAGCCTTATTGCTAAGCAAGCCATCTCGGCCATAGCCTGGACCGTGCGACCGACCGTTCCAGCGCCCCTCGACCGCAAGAGCGACCGACGCGAGACGAGTGAACGCATGTACGTCGTAGCTTTGAGCCACTGCATGCCCTGACCAACCAACCAGCAGTGGATCAGCACCTTGTAGTTCGGCTGTTGTTGATCCCCATCACAAATACTCATTCTCGCACATCATCACGTAGCTAGCTAGCACCTTCTGTCAACTTGGCCCGATTACTTTTTGCCTTACCACATACCTGACCGCATACCTGACCGGGCCTCCTTGCGTGCTCCCTTCCTACTTCCTTACACACGCAATTTCTGCACCGCACTTCGCATTTCCGCACACTACTGCACGGCTCTCAACGTGGCATCCGCATCTACTTTAAAGTCGGGTCTCCCCCTCCGCTTCTTGCACTCATCCTTCCTCAACAGCAACAACTCGCTCAGATCCAACAAGCGAATCTACAACTCCACAGCAAAGAGATTCTTTCAGACCACACGGCACAAGATGGGTGTCCACAATGTTGCAAAGTACGTATACCCCTCTCTTCTGGCTCTTGCCTTCATCATCTCGGCGATTCTGTCACCGCCAAGGTTTTGGTGTTCTTTCTCGCTCGTATCCTCAGGCCACCGCCTCAAAGTGCCCCAGGTCATACACTTCAGTATGAGCAGTTCTGTTAACGCTTCGTCTCCAGCAAATCCGACTTCGATAGCGTCCTCGCAGCAAACGAGGGCCTCCTGGTTGTTGACGCCTTCGCCACCTGGTGCGGTCCTTGCAAGGTTATTGCCCCGCATGTCGTCAAGTAAGCGGTCCCCACTGTGAAACATCCCTTTGTCCGTACATAAACTAACTGTAGAGTAGCTTCTCCGAAAAGTACCCAGCCGCGAAATTTTACAAGCTAGATGTCGACGAGGTCCCCGACGTTGCGCAAGAACTCGGAATCCGCGCTATGCCGACTTTCCTACTATTCAAGAAAGGCGAGAAGGTCGCAGAGATCGTTGGTGCCAATACGAGAGCGCTAGAAGCTGCAATTAAGAAGTACGGAGATTTCGAAGAGCCTGCTGCACCGGCGGCATAAGCGAGACGGTGGAGGATCGGTTCATCACACTTGTCGATAGTTGCGGGAAAGGAACTGTATGGGCAGATGCACAGCATTTTCTTTCCATCATTCTTGTGTTCGCTTCCATTTGGTGCTCTTCCATCGCTCGTCTTTAGAGGTTCTAGGTTAGACTGAAACTCAAATCTGCCACTTCAATTCACGGTCTCTGTCTTTGCTTGCCATGTGCATATGCATGTGATATGCCTACGCCTTTCCGTTCAATTTATTCACAACCTTCCGTTGGGAATTGTTCTGAGGCCGATGATTTATGATACCCCGTCCGAGGATACATCCTTCAGGGACATATCCCAGCAAGGGCTTTTTGCTCAATGACCCATACATGAGACTTTAACGTAGTATTAGGGACCGTCTTTGCTATGATGTTCGAGGGAGGACTTGATACAATTGGCGTATTTGCCACTGGGGTCCTCGAATCCAAATATGGGGGCGAAAGTGACATATACTGTGTTACAGGCTAAGCCATTCGAGTCCCTTGATCTCTGAAAACTGTCTTCTGGCACCTTCGGGAACATTTGCCCAGCGACTGCCCAACTGTAGCTTCAATTATATACTTGACAGAGTCTTCCGTTTGCGTTGCAGAAGATTCACGTCAAAAGGCTGTGGTAGGTTTGATGATCTCTACCTAGGAGAAACTAAGGAAGTATAAAACTAGAGGTATGGGTGGTATCTAAAAATTCAACACTCTGGACTGCCACGCCAACTACGAAGATCACTCTCAAAAGCATGAGCACAGCACGACAGTTTCACGGCGATTCAACTAGTCACATTAACGTGGCAGTACCAGCGTAAAACAGGGAGAAGCACCAATTCATAATCTCTCTTTGAGACCGGGGAGAAAAGCCAAGCAGTTAATCTAGGTCGTCACCACAGCAATCGATCCACGACTCGGATCGCAGCTGAGATAGACACTTAGGAAACCAGTGAATGCGCAGTTGAATCCTGTTCTCAGAAAACCAACGACTTAAAAGGTTGCTGACTCCGTCGACGCGGAATAAAGTAAGAATGCAGATCGGTCTGGGAAGACGAACGAAATGCAGCACAAGACAGGATTGAACAAGCGTGCCGGGGGCAGCCACAACGGCCAGTTCACATGTGGATCTGGCGGCCCTGGGGGGTACTGACATGCAGGGAGAGCGACTAAAAGGCAACAGAAACGATAGAAGTAATCAGAGAAGCAACGACACAGGAAGAGTATCAATGGCAACGAAGGAAAAGCAAGCAAGAAGCAGGAAGCAAGAACGCGACAAACTGAGGCTTGGTGGACCTGGCCGCATCCGTTTTCTCTTTTCACTGAACTTTTTTGGCCTTTCGAGCTCTTCAAGTGCCCAAGCGCAGCTTTCCCGAGTCTGACTCGCCATATAAAACCTCAGGGGAGCCACAGGGGGCGTGGCGGTGAGAGCGGTGGCCTCCTAGGGAGATAGCCCATCAGGGGCACTCACCGAACTCGGTATACTAGCAGGAGCCGTGGCAGTGAGAGCGGCGGCCTGCAGAGACGAGCCGTTGTGTTAGCTTGATTCACGAAAGACGATCGAACGAGAGAAATTGGGAGGTTGAATTATACCATTGGCTTCTGTTTTGGCTGCATACAGTCTATTCACATCCAGTATGGGGAACTTGCTCGAACGTCTTGCGCACATCTTTACAGAAGTAACACGAATACGGGCTAGAAGGAAGGAACTATGGGAAGAGTGAACTTGTGCGTAAGACGATCTGGGAGGTTGGGGTGCAGGTGTTTTGGCTGTTGAGAAACGAACGACTTGATTCAGTTACTCCCTTGGTTAAAAGAGAGCGACTAGCTAAAATTCTTATAGAAGCTCGCTCGGCGAACTCCTGAGCTTCTGCCTACCTTATGACTCAACCAGTAAGTCATACTGCCTTCTGCTTAATCCCGAATCATGGCTGACTGCCAACATTGGGAATGCTCGTGATAGATACAGATTGCTGTAGGCGATGCG
This sequence comes from Nothomitra cinnamomea, assembly GCA_022345685.2. NCBI lineage: Eukaryota > Fungi > Ascomycota > Geoglossomycetes > Nothomitra > Nothomitra cinnamomea. Next base: position 116,122 of record JAJDMX020000056.1, on the reverse strand, counting down.
GTGAGGAAGGAAGGTAGAAAGAAACGTCAACAGGTGGTGCTGTTGTGGGAGGAACATCGAAGATTCGTTTGGGAAGGGAAGCGGTCACAGAACTAGTCCACAAGTTTCAGGTTTCGAGTTTCCTGCCAGCAGCGGCTCCAGCTGTAAGGCTAACTCTATTTTCCAAGATGGAAAGGGGGCATTTCTGTGTTCTCTAGATCCTTTTTGCAGCTCTGGAGTTAAAAGCATTCCGCATTCATCTTTATATTATATTTCAGTGAAGTTAGTGCCGCTCTCTAACGAGCTTACAATGGTTGCAAAGTAAATTGGATTGGCCCCAGAGGAATCCTGGACTGAATTCTCCATGGCTATGGACCATTCTCGTGCGTACATAGATTCGATCTCTCCTTGCTAATGTGACTGCCTTGGACCTACATTTAGACCTTTCGCCTTCCTCTACGTAAGCACTTTAGCCTCCTAACAAGCCTGTACTCTCTAGTTTTGCTAAGGATCACTCCTAAGCCTTCTACTGAAATACGAAAAACTTTGTGCCGAAAAGCCTGCTCAGGCAGAGGGCTTTCCGATATCTGTTACCATTCGGTACAGGAAGAACACAAACGGGCTAGCATACGCGGTCCTGTGGGTGTACCAAAGACTTAGATGCGGAATCCTGGATGCACTCTCCTGTAAGTCTTGATCTCCAGGTTTCCTATCTTTGTATACAGGCCTAAGGGTGCGTTACCAGGGATGAAGGGCTTTCCCTAAATTGTAATCATATACGCGTGGTACTACGAACGCCTCAATCGCTCTCCGATACTTTAAGCAATGCATCCTGCCCTTGAAGTATGTGTACATGCTCCGCTTACCTGGTGGCGATTCCCTACCGCGGTTTGGAGGGGGAATAGCAGTCTTCCTGATTGGGATGGCCAATCACGTGACACATATAACTTCGTGAATGTTCGAGACTGTTCGTAAAGAACGATCATGTATAGCCCGATTTGTCACTCGTGGGCTTGTGTATCACTGCAGCGGGCGAGTACAGCCCACGGTTGGAGAGTTGGTGCGAGTGGATTGCTTCTAGAACTTCAGTCGAGGCAGCACTGAGTTAACGTGGGCGATGTTTGATTAGGGCAGCTGGGCGGTCAGCCAGAATAGGAAATATGATAACTAATGTTGAGCAGCTCTGTGTTCCGGTAATGTGTAGTACTAAAAGCGCCTAGTTACCGCGCTCCCGGTGAGAATGCCATCTATTCTGCATGTCCAGAGAGCTCATCCATCCTCTCGTCGTGTGCTCTCGACAATATACTTGCCCCACATACGTGATACCAACGTCTGCCAAGTACCTGTCAAGTTACCTCGGCAAAAAGGACGCTTCAGTTTCTCCACAACACCACTCAATTCCTCGATGGCCGAAGCAAATATCGTCGTTGTTGGGTGCGTGTTCCGTAACCATCAAACCATCAATTGCTCCCTTGCTGATGATCCAATTCGTATGTGTAGTGCAGGAGTCGCGGGCCTAACGACGGCACTGCTGTTGTCCCGAAAGGGAATCTACAGTATTACCTTGGTAGCTAAGCATATGCCAGGTGATTATGACAGAGAGTATACATCGCCCTGGGCCGGCGCCAATTTCCTGCCGTTCGTATTGCCTTTTCATTGCTCGTTTGTACATGTCAAATGGCTTTATATATGCTTACTCTGGTCTAAATTTAGTGTCTCACTAAAAGGCACGGAGGCTGCAGACTGGGATAAGAACACCTGGTATGAGCTATATCGATTAGCCAAGGAAGTGCCTGAGGCTGGCATTCATATGCAAGGTATAGATCGGCCTCTCCAGCACCGCAAAGTATTGCGAGGAGAGACGTTTTTGCTGAGCGCTGTCCTCCGTAGATGCAATCATTTACAATCGCTCGAAAGACTCCAATTCAACCACCGCGGACTGGTTCTCAGAGTTGTTGTCTACGGAGCCGTGGTTTAAAGACATCGTGCCAGATGTATGTATCTCTTCGACAGCGGAGACTGCCTTGAACCGAGATGCTTATACGTTTCCAAAAGTTCAAAATCATACCTCAGGAGAAGCTAATCCCGGGAACTGATTCCGCTATAAGCTTCCAATCCGTTTGCATTAATACGGCACTTTATCTCCCTTGGCTTGCGTCGCAATGTCTGAAGAACGGTGTTGTAATCAATCGCGCAATATTGGAACACATCGCCGATGCGGCTTATCTCCACCACTCAGGAAAGAAGGCGGACCTACTTGTCAATTGCACAGGCTTGATGGCGTCGAAGCTTGGTGGAGTCATGGACGAGAATGTCATTCCTGCTCGAGGGCAGATAGTAGTTGTGAGAAACGATCCTGGGGTCATGGCCACAATTTCGGGAACAGATGATGGAGAAGATGAGGCGACATATGTCATGAAAAGAGCCGCTGGCAAGTCCCTCATCCAAAAACCTTCCGTAAATAAACGGGTGTTACCATCGATGCTAATGCGATCACTGGATCCGAACAGGTGGAGGTACCATCCTTGGCGGTTCCTACCAAAAAGGCAACTGGGATTGCCAACCGGATCCGAACTTGGCACAGAGGATCATGAAACGCTGTGTTGAGCTGTGCCCAGGCCTGACTAACGGAAAGGGCGTCGAGGGGCTAAGTATCATTCGTCACAGCGTTGGGTTAAGGCCAGTACGAATCGGCGGGGTGAGATTGGAGAAGCAGAAGATTGGCGGTGTCTGGACAGTGCACAATTATGGACACGGAGGATTTGGCTGTGAGTAACCCAGGTAAATCTAAATTGAAGGTCTGCAAATGCTGACATGGTATCAGATCAATCGTCGTACGGGTGCTCGCAGGTAGCCGTGAAACTTGTCGAAGAAGCTTTGAAAGAGGAAGCCAAGCTATGAAGTGTGACCAGGAAGTGTTGCTCTGAAGAGGCAATTTGCTATGGGGTGTTTGTCTGGAGCGACGTGAAAGGGCACCAGCGGCAATCTAGCAGGATTTAGTTCTAAATCTAAATATGCTGTATATTAGGCCAATTGACTTCCTGTGCTGTAAGCAAAGCTACCAGAGAGGCAATTGCGCAAGCAGTAACTTCATGTGCTGACCAACAGCTTCCAAATAGAGCCCCAAGCCTCTAACAGTACGGGGGCGTCTGCTACCGCCAGGAGATGACTGAGTCTCCTTTAAAATCATATCGACAGACCCCAGCCGGCACTTCTCACATCAGTGCTTTCAACGCCTCAACGCTAGTTTGTAGAACCTCCGGGTTCCTGGTCTCACGTAGCATGCCTTTCAGCACATCCACTCCACCCTCATCCTTCACCTTCTGGATTGCTACCTCCCCTATCACTCCAGAAGAACACACTATATTGTGCACGCACACTACCCCTCGATGTCGTAGCTCATCGTCCTCTTCTTGACACATTTCCAGCAAAATCGTTATGCCCCTTTCTCTGTCTAGGACTGCCTGGACGGCAGCATCCCACTCCGTTAGCATTGCCAACGCCCCCCCTGCAGCACGCCGAGTATCATGGTCGTCCACGTCCGCTAGCGCCAGAAGGATGTGTAGCCGGTTGCTTGCTCGCTTTGTACCATCTGCGAACTTAGCCACGCCAGAAGGAGAGGCCATGAGATTGCAGACTAGCTCTGCTGCAGCTCGCCGAACAAGGGTGTTGTTTGCGAGGAGAAGATCTTCGATGTGAGGCCACCCAAGACGTATGATGAGATCCCTTGTGGCGTTGTCGGTGGACGCTATGTTCGTTAAAGCAAGGAGAGCCTCAAAGACGGGAAGAAGATCTCGTTGCTCTGACGTCTCACAGTCATCAAGGATCGATAGAAGAGGCCTAATAGCTGAACTTATTGGAAGGGCTGAACCAAAGACATGAACAGGATTAGTCGATACAAGCACACGGGCGAGGGCATGAGCAGCAGATCGACGAGCCCGAATGCCGTCGGTTGCGCTACCCTTTATGTGTGCGTGAGCTTGAAGAAGGAGCTTCACGCCTCCCTGCTGTGCAATCTGGCCGCGATGTTTCTGATACTTAGAAAGCGAGAGAAGGATTGACAAGACGAGGCTCAGGGTTGTCGGCGAAGCCTTTCTGCTGCAGCCCACTAGGATAGGAACGATTCCAGCATCGAGGACGAGCTTGCAGCGAGCCGTTACGTGGTTGTCATTGTTCAGGATGTCCGGCTCTAGTTGAGACTTTTTAGTGTCGGCGTAAGCCTTCAATTGGCCAAGACGCTTTTGCTCCTCTGAGATATTGGGCAGATAACTTGTTAGATTCGAAATAATTGTCAAACCGCCAAACATAAGAGTCGATTTGCCAGAATCTTTAGTAAGTACGTCAAACAGTGCCCGTAGGAATGCCTTGTCTTTCGCAAGATCTTCCTTCACCGCCGGTTGGAGGGATGTGTAAGCAAGCCCCTCGATGGATCTCCGCCTACTAGCATCACCGTCTTTAACAACCATACTCTTGAACATCCCGACTAGCTCCTCAGTTGTTTCCGTATTCCGTTGAGTTTTACCTTCGTTCGACATACCTATTTCCTCCGCTCGAATTTTTGCCAATACAACGGCAGCCAAGCCTGCATTCTGTGCCCTCGACAGCTCAACCACATCCTCTAGCCAGCCGGAACAAGCCTTGCCTATGGCCTCCCGACAGCCAGCATCAATGCATGCTGCACTCAGCATTTCTAAAGCGGCGTGTTGGGTCTCAGCATCCTGTGCTTTTTTCTTGAGCAGAGGAATAAGCGACTCCAAAAACCCTTCAGAGAGAAACATGGATGATGCTATAAAGGGCGATATTGGGAACAACGCGGATGCAACAGAGAAAGCTATGGTAAGATCTTCATTGCCACCCCCTGAGAACTTTGACATGACATACTGTGATAAAAATTTCTGTCCTTTTTCTTGAGATGCTTCTAAATATTTCGCTGTAGCAAGCGCTGCCTGGCTGCGAATTTCGTCCGATTGCCTAATATCTAGTAAAGATAGTAGAGTATTGAAGGTTGAGCCCTGCATGAGAATGTGGAGTCTGGCTGAATCTGCAGCAAGCAATCGAGTAAATGCCTTCACTGCAAGTGTCTGGTCAGGCTTGTCTGTCCCCGCCAGTTTCTCCTCGACCATCTTGAATATCTGCCTCTCCCCTTGTTCTCGTGAAGCCTCTGTTTTCCATGCGGTAGCATCCAACAGCACGACAACTAGTGCTTCAATAATGCCACCTCTCCATTTCCACATGAGCGCAAATACCTTCTCGGCTTCGGTTGATATTCGTGCTGCAACATATTTCCTTGCCCCTTGGCTCTCCCATAGTAGCCTGGCAACAATTTCTCCGCATATTCTTGGTTCTAGAGACTCATGTTCTTTAAGTAGCAAATTAGCGCATTCATCTCCAACAGCATCTGATATCTGTACATCGGGACGGTCCAGAAACCGTAGGGCTTCTCTTCCAGCATCTTCATTATTGCTAAGAACAAAACTTTGGCACAGTTTTTGGAAGATCGGAATATCTTGATCTTGCTGTATCTTCAGAAATGCTGCCTTAACATCCATATTCCCTGGAGATATAGATGCTGCTTCTCGTAGAGCGCGGAACCCAGCCTTCGATAACAAGTGTCAGCCATTTGCCTAAGTACATGGAGAAGAGCCTCATTTACCTCCAGCTGGGCTTGGCCGACAAGCTCTAGAGCTTTTATAGCCAGTTGAGATGCGCGAGCATCGCCAGGGGTTGACATCCTGAGTGTTTGTTATGTACGTTGGATTGGACATACAAGATTGTTATGCGCTGAGTAGGTACTCGGGTACAGCGTCCTTGGAGCGGGCAGACAGGGATGCAAGCTTATTCGGCGCGATAATCAACAAATACATATAAATAGTAGCAAACATAGACAAATTCAAAGTACAACGCGATACATGATAGGAAATGCTCCAAATTTTCTTTACCAACGCATGTACCCGCCTTGAGCATCAATGACAGCTTGAATCCGCTCTAGCATACTGTCAATAAATTCCTGAAAATCTGGTACATCCAATTTATCCTATTCTTCCTGAATGGCTACTTCCATCTCATTTAAAGTTCTAGGATAATGCACAAGCTTACAGAGACATGCGTTCAAAATCTGCCAGACATTTTCAATGGGCTTATAAATATATTCAGAAAGTTAAAGGTAATAATCTTTGATGCTTTTTGCATAATTTGGTAAGACATTATCTTTCATTATAAAGTATTTGTCGCTATTCCTATTACTTTCAGAACTTAGATACTTTGTTTCAAGGTTCTAGAAATTGAAGATTATAGGAACAGCATGCTATTGATTACTTACAACGTTAATATTTCCCCACTTCTTATTTCAAATAAGTAAAGGTTCTTTAAACTTGCTTTGAATATAGGTTAAGATTATGCAGAGTTATTTTGTAGAATTTTGGTTAAATACAATTACTGTTATATTCTTCTTTAGATTAATAGATAATTTAGAGATTTTTTAATGATTTGACTTTAACAGGGTCTCATTTTCTAGTTTGTCTTAAGTGTTTAGATATATGATAGGACATTTGTAGAATAACTGTGAAACAGTTATATGTGTACCATATACTGAGATAGTAAAATAGTTTTGCTATATTATAGACATCTTAGGTCTTAAGTTACAGGACATCATAAATACGGGAGTAGTATAGAAACTATTGAATTAGATCACGAATAAAGCTTTATTAGGTATAGTATATGGTTGAGAAAGTTGACTACCAAATATAAACAGCAACAGAACTTGCCAGAGTATGGGGCCTATAGTGGCAGTGTGCACAGTAACTGAAAAATATAGGATGGTACTCTAACAAGACAGTTTTTGCTTAATGGACTCAGCTGGTTACTACAACGCCAAGAGAGTTATGTGAGAAGCAACTAACAAACTATGAAGGCTTTTAGCCAAGAACTGATTAAAGTAATTTAGAAGAACAAGTTAATAGATTCCTGACCAACTGAGATAGTTAAGAGATATGTTAATTAAAAATAGTAAGTTATATAGCGATTGCATAAAGATAAGAAAAGTATAAGTTATATCTTAACATAACTGTAATATGATTATGATGATCTAACTCCGATGAGATCTCGTCTTCTAGTTTGTCTTGGTGTTCAGGTATACGGCGTGGCGTTCTTTGGGTGACCGTGAGACAAGTATATTAGTCTTGTATACTGGGATAGCAAAATGGTCCTACTGCAACTTATATTAAAAGATATCTTGAGTGATAGTTCTTGGTACAAAACTTATATTGCTAAACTAATAAGACTTTTAGTGAAGAGGAAAGAAAAGACGCTTTCCCTAAGATTCCAACGCTATATTTATAGCTGTCTCTTCACTAATCTCTTGGCCACCTGCCAACAGGCGACTCATACCATTTAGGATGCTTTTTCCTCAGCGTGACTCATATCTGACTCACGCCAAGTCCACTAATAAAACTCGAGTCATCACGACTCATACCTTCTATCTATACTTGAGCTGCCCACTATACCTAGCTGACGTGTCCTTCAGCTGCCAAGTATTTCTCAGCTCTTCTTGTCCGTCATCCACGACCAACGGTTCTCTGTCTGTAGGTCGTGGTGGTTACTATTGGTCAGTCGCTTCCTGGCTAGGCTCCTTAGTGGTACTGTGGCTGGCTGAGATCATTGTCTTGACAGGGGTGTGGGTAATTTACTGAGCTGCCACAGGTCGTGCTTCTAGCGCTGAGGGCGTTGATTGTGCGAACCCTTGTTCCGGCCTCCACATTCCCATGGCAAGTGCCGCTCATCCTCGTATTCGATTCATCCTTGCTGAGCCGTCCATGTCTCATAAACTTGCGATCTGGTCCAATGGTTCCAGCGCCACTCCCGTGTCCGTGGCGTTCCTGATGAGGCTCAGGTTGTCCGTAACAGATTTTTTTAATTAGAAATTGAGTTACAAGTTATATCTTAATATAACAATAATGTGATATACAACCACCTAATGGCAAGTCGTCAGTAGCTCAATGGAGAGCTACTATAAAGAGTGCTTGAAGAGCAATGGAAAGTACTTTTCTCTTTCTTTTATCAAATGTATTATTTAGAAATTTATTACTTAGTAATCAAATTTTATCATTCAAGATATTGAAAGATATAATTGCACACTGCCTTATTGAATCCTAGTCAGGAAGTGATTCTGGTCCTTAGCAATAAGAATACTCTATTCATAAACTGAGTTATCTAAAGTACCTAAGTCCAAGTAACTGTCACAAACATTCTAAGCCTTATTAGAAATGTCACAGACATAAGAGTGGCACTATTACCATTGAACCAGATTGTGGACCCATAGAGATAAGGATGGCATGTACATGTTACGAATATTCTGAGTTTCATTAGGAATGCCACAGACATGAGAGTAGCATTAATATCATTAGACTAAATTGCAGACCCATAGGGTTAAGGATAACATATATGGCTCAGCAAGAATAAACCAAATACAAGAATGGATGGTACTTGCTGTAAGTGAAGTAGAGGCTAAAGTAAGGGTTTATTCAATCAGCACTCTCAGTGCTGAGGGCATGACCTATAGCAACTCAGTAAATCACTTGCACCCCGATCAAAACAATGACTTTAGCCAGCTACACGACTGCCAAATGGCCTAGTTAGGAAGCGATCAACCAACGGGAACTACTACGACTTATGAACACTGAACTATTACTTGTGAGAGAAGAACTAGGAAAGCTGAAGAATACTTGGCAGCTGAAAGACACGTCAGCTAGGTATAGTGGACAGTTCAGATATGGATAAAAAGTTATGAGTTATGATGACTCTGGTTTCATTATTAAACTTGATATAAGTCAAGTGTGAGTCACACTGAGGAAAGAATACATCAAGTAGTATAAGTTGCCCATTGGCAGGTAGCTAAGAGATTAGTACAGAGGTAGCTATAAATATAGTATTGAGATCTCAGAGAAAGTACCTTTTCTTCCCTCTTTACTGAATGTCTTATTAGTTTAGCAATATAGCTTTATACTAAAAATAATTCCTCAAGATATCTTTTGATATAGTTGCAGTAGAACTGTTTTGCTATTTTAGTATACGGGATCAACATATTTGTCCCATGGTTACCTTAAGAACACCTAGCCATATACCTAAACACTAAAACAAATTAAGAGATAAGACATCATCAAAGTCAAATTGTTATAGTATAACTTGGTAAGGATGAACTGAACATGAGGATAGATAGCACTTATCAGAAATAAGTGAAAGCTAAAGTGAGGTTCATGCAATCAGCCTTTTTAGCGCTAAGAGCATACTTTGTGGCAAACAAATAAATCATCTATATCTTGGCCAAGGTAATAACTTCAGCTAGCCATACAATTGCCAAGCAATTCAGTTAGGAAGCGATTAGCCAATAGGAATTATTATAACCTATAGACATAGAACCATAAGTTGTGGAAAGAGGATTAGGAGAGCTGAAAAACACTTAACAGCTAAATGACATGTCAACTAGGTGTGGTGAGCAGCTTGAGTATGCATGGAGAGTAATGAGTCATGATGACTTAGATTTCATTATTGGACTCAACATGATTCAAGTATAAGTTATGCTGAGGAAAGAACATATTGATTGATATGAGCCGCTTGTTAACAGATAGCCAAGAGATCAGTGAAAAGACAGTTATAAATATAGTGTTAGAATTCTAGGGAAAATATCTTTTCTTTCCTCCTCACTGAATATCTTATTAGTTTAGCAATAAAGCTTTATATCAAGAATTATTAACTAAAGATATCTTTTGATATAGTTGCAGTAAGACCGTTTCACTATTTCAGTATACAGGACCAATATAACTGTTTCACAGTTATCCTAAGAATACCTTACTACATACTTAAACACTTAAACAAACTAGAAGATAAGACCTTATCAGAGTCAGATCATCATAATAATATATATTAATATTACTTACCTTATGGTACTTGAAGCTTTTGCCGTTACAATACCTCAGCAAGTTCTATTATTGTTCATATTTGGTAGTCAGCTCTCTCAGTTGCATGCCACATCTGGTGAAGCTTCATTTGCAATCTGGTCCATTGATTCCTACACTACTCTTATGTCTATGATGTTCTATGGCTTGGGGCTTGAAATGTTTATGACAAAAATGGATCTGCAGTCACAAACTCTCTTTGTAAGTATACTGTTGTATTGTTACTGATCTCTACTAAAGCAAAATGTTGTCTTTCAGCCCATAATGAATATTAGCAATTTGAGCCTTATTAAAAGTAATATGTAATGTGTGCTGCAGGTTTGACATGTTTTATACAAAGCTTCTAGTCAATTGCGACTGTAATGATCTAATATACGATACTGTTTACAACTAGTACAGTACTATACTTAAGAGGATAGAAGTATGTTAAAGTATATACAGTTATAATTATACCACTTATAACATGTTGCGGCCGTAACATCAAGTAATGTACATAGAAAAAAGAGATGCTACAAGAGTCATGAGAAGTTGCAAGTTTAATTTTTCCGACTAGCTAAGTCACCTGACCCGTTTTTTTTTTATGACAGGCTTAGCGTGAAAGAGAGTACTATATAGATTATCGCTATAAACAATGCTCGCTAGAAATTGCAATTTGGACTGCCCACTATTCAGCCGATGTACCCTCCAACTCTTCAAATGAAACCTGGCCGTCATGAACGAAGTCGATGGCTCGGAGCGTTATGAGCGTCGCTCCGACGGTATGCCCTTACGCTTGCTATAAAACCCGTGACGTCAACGGCTCGCTGTAGCTGTACGATAGCTAACCTGTTGAGCAGAACCACCGCCTGCCCTTCTTACGATAATCCTAGATACGAATCCTCATGCCTGGTCACTCCTTGCCCCGACCCTACCCCTCTCTAAGGCAATAGCCAACATTCTCGTCTTCATAAACGCCCACCTAGCATTCAACTACGCCAATAAAGTTGCTGTCATTGCGAGCCACTGTCAGCGGGCCCAATGGCTCTATCCGTCCCCTCCGAAACCATCCAGTCCCAATCGAAGCGGTGGAAGTAGTGGCTTTGGGAGTGATGGTGGGGATGTTGAAATGGAGAATGGTATCCCAGATCCTTCAGCTCCCAAGAAAACAAAGGGGAAAGCAATAAATTTAGACAACAGCTCAGTAAACTCGCCAGCAGCTCGACAGCAGCAGAGCGGCATCACCACTGATGATGCGAATAAGTACCGACCGTTCCGGCTTGTGGAGGACGAGGTCATGGCCAATCTGAGAGCTCTTATCGACTCTACTTCTGAAGCCGATCTCCAGGATACGGGCACAACCATGATGGCAGGAGCTCTGACACTAGCACTTGCGTACATTAACCGACAGATATTGGACTTTGAGGAGAGCGCTGGAACAGGCGCTGATAGCAACGACCAAGGCGCTTCTACAGGGATTAGCGGGGTTACGGAGGGGAAACCTGGGAAGCAAAGCAGAATACTAATATTGAGTGTTTCCGGTGATCTGGCATTCCAGTACATTCCGGTCATGAATTGTATTTTTGCAGCCCAGCGGAAGGTGAGCAAAATATTAAATTGCTTCTCCGCCACACTTACCGGGAACAGAACTGGACTAACACTGCCCCTTATCCAGAAAATACCTATAGACATCTGCAAAATCGCCGGGGATACTGTATTTCTCCAACAAGCATCGGACGCCACAAAGGGGGTTTATATGCAGCTACAAGATCCTCGGGGCCTTCTTCAGTACCTAATGCTCGCCTTCCTTCCCGACCAAACGTCTCGGCGCCATCTCATCATGCCAAGTCAAGTTAACGTAGATTTCCGCGCCGCATGCTTTTGTCATAAGCGTGTCGTCGACATTGGCTTTGTCTGTTCCATCTGCTTATCGAGTATAGTTGCCCAATCCCTCTGCATGGATTCTTTAATAAACCCGATGGGACCACTGCTGATCACAAGCTTGAGCACTTAGTCTTCTGCACTCCTCCAGAAGGAGCTATATGTCTGACTTGTGAGACACACCTGCAATTGGGAAACTACGGTGCCAAACCCGCCGTTGTACCCCGTGTTAAAAAGAAAAAGCGAAAGAAGGGGACAAGTGGCATGGGGGCCGATTCGGTGACTAATACTCCCACCCCAGTAGGGACGCCTGGGCCAACCTGACAGTACGCTACCGGGCGTCAAATTCCTGTACATAGATTCTGCTTTTTGATTGATGCATCAACACCAAATGCTACCAGAGCTCGCAGATTTCACATACTGGGTGGTAGAACATTAATCCAGTAGACTACTTCTCGGAAAGATGGAGCTTTTGACCATTGATTAAAGTACAACGTTCGGGGAAAGCCCCAGAAAAGCGATGGTTCTTTCCAACAATCCACGAGTGTGCCATGATCGCAAACGCTTCTGAAGCTTCTGTTGCAACTGAGGAGAGAAGCGAAATGCTAACACAGAAGAGAACGGGTCCATTCGGATCTCGCTACACAAGGAGAGTTGAAGATTAATGCCCTCGGCGGAACCTGGCAATTCTACCCCCAATCGATACAGCTCCACTACCGCTGGCGCGTGACATCGTGCAAGACGGCTTCTGTTCCTCGGAGCTCATAGAAGCAAGTGCCTAAATTCAGAGAGGTTAGTGTAGCTCTTGCAAACTACAAATAACGCGGGGCGAAATCATCATGACTTACGAAAGACTCGGTGTTATGAGCAAAGTATAGGAAGATTCCATCTTTCGTTTTCTTTACGGTCATCACCCCTATTGATCCTCTCGAATGGCTATTAATAACCCCTGGATGATCTGTGTCCGATCTCGTTAGCGATTAAATCTGCAAGGCTGACTGCCTCCAGTAAAAACCACTGAAGGGGCTGTTCACTCATAAAGTCCTTGTCTATCATAGACTTCATAGCTTCGTTCTCGTCCACGTCAACTGTGCCGTTCCTCTTCACTTGCCCAATATTGTAAATCCTCTCTGCACATTTGGCAGACGCTAGAGTCGTGGCCATATGCTCCCCAGTCCCGCTGGTCACACTAGCCACTGTTATTTGCTCAGGATCCTCTGGGCCAGCTGGAATAACTGTGGTCCCAACACCCACCAGCGCTGCAGGGCCGACACGCCCACGGTGCTTCATTCCAATGCCGCCGGACGAGGAACCAGCCGCAATTAAGCCCCTACAGTCAATAGCAATGGCCCCGACGGTATCCGTAATAGAGTCTTCTGATGAATCCTTTATTACTGCCTCTGTATCTTTCAGAAGAGCACAGTCGGTGAGGGAAGGAGGAAATATGGATTCAAACACATCGTTGCTAATGCCCACTGGTGGCGATGAAGATGATATATCCAGATCTCCAGGCGGAGACGGCGGCAACGGTGTATGTACAGCGGCAAAGGGAGGTGGGCTTGGGGAGGCCGATGGCAATTCTAACGTACCGCTTGAAGGAGAGTACTCGTCGGAGTCCGATGACCCATCACTTACCCCGTTGTCCTTCGCATCTGATGTCAATTCTCCTCTTTCCGGGCTCCGTTTTTCGCCTAACCGTGTCTCTGTCGGTCCGCTAGCTGCCTCGTCCGGCAAAGATGATCCGCTGCGCCGCTGTTGATTGGCTGGAAGGGTTGGCAAACTATCTGCTGACAGGATAGGGGCGGCGCGGAAGGGTCGTTGGTTATTCCGACGGTCTCGTTCCATCCGTTGGGTATGCTCTTCTCGCATTCGTTTTCTTGTCTGGTCCTCGTACTCAGAGTCTCGGATTGCTGCTTCCTCGTCCTCACAAACTTCTTCGTATGTCATTCTTCTATGGGCCGCCACGTGGGCTATGAGGTCTTGCTTCCAACGCTGCCACCTGTGACGGGCCTCCGGTGAGATGAGTGCGTCATGCGGAAGAACAGGCATACCTTTTTCGAAGGCGAAATCTGTGGCCCCTTGCCCAACAAGGAGGTTAGGAGCAACACGATGTAGAGACAGTGGTGAGAGTGTCTGCCCAAGTATTAGGCGAGCTAGACAGATGGGGTTTTTTATCTCTGAGTAGTAGATGATTAGCATCTCACACTCTCCCTTGATCGTTGGGTTTGTGGAATGGTTCACAATGATCTTGACTTACGGCTCACTGCGCCAACCGCACCACTTCGACCAAGATAGTCAACAATCGTGGCATCACACTCCACAGTGCCATCCATAGCCAGGTTACTTCCATACCCAGAGTTTGTGATTTCTCTGTCCTCAAGGACTTTGATTGCCATCTCGACCGCGTCGACTGCACTACCACCAGAACGGAGGATCGCCATTCCAGCTTTTGCGGCGCTGTGAATCGGTTAGTGTAATTCGGTAAGATGGAGATTTATCGATTGATATGCTCAAAAGAAAACAAATACTAGCAAGAGAAAGACACGGTGGAAGACTCTGCTTCCACAGGCAGCCGAGGTTAAGAGTGTAGTCATAGGATGCAAGACAAAATAAGAAGTAGATATGGCCTGTCTACTTACTCAGAACATGCCTTGAGGTGATGCGGCTCATTCCCGTGGCTATGGTAACCTGCACCTGCATGCACAAAGATTGCGCAGATATCCCCACCCTTGCGTTTCCCTGCCCGAGGAAACATCTTGGAGGAGTCAAAGGGAGGTGTTGCCGTAAGTGTGGAGGTCAGTTCAAAAGCGCCTCAGAACGGCTGGGCTCGGTGAAGTGTGCGATGAGGCGTGTAAGGTGATTTAGGGTAGTTGACACAGGAGCGGAGCGAAAGGAATGCCTAGGTTGATATAAATCTAATGTTTTGTTATTAGAGGTCAGAGGAAGAATTACCGACTCTACAAGCCTCGCTTGCGTGGCGTTGGTACAGCCAATTTTAAAAGTCAGCTTTGACGTACACAAGATGTGTGGAAGAGTCCCACGAATGGACTAGAATCGAGGCAGACTCTGGGTTCTCCTCGATGGAGATAGTAACGACTGAAGTCTGCCGTACTATGGGCAGAAAGTAAATAACAACCGCAAAGGAAAAGCTAGGTAACAATGAGTGGTTGTAATTTTGTAGGCGTAGGTGATTGATATCAACCTGAGTTGACTTCAGAACAATATTGGATAACTATCGATATGAGCCATAGTGGTGCCTGCCGCGCCGAGACAAACAGTTGTCCCTCACTGCCATGAACGCAGCTTGTGCGCACAAAGTGTCTGTGTTGCGAGAAGTCTGGTTTACATACGGAAGTGGCCGTTGACGTTCGGACGGACGTTGTGCATCTGGCCCAGCGCTGAAGGAGCAACAGGCATGACGTAGGACCACTAGGCACTCTTTATCGATAAAGCCAGCCGCGCGTTAGCGTTTAGGCGACCGCTCTGATTGGGCTGCTCGCTACCACTGCTGCCCACATCCCACATTCGATCTTTGTCATCCTCCAAATATCCAGGACCTACGACGGCGCGCTGCAGAACCCCTACACATTTTCTATTGGGCTATAGTCTAACACAAGCTCTCCTCGTTTAGTCGCTGATTTGGTGGGGAAAGTGGATTGAAGATGGCGTTGCAAACTCCGGCCGTTGTCATGGACAAGTGAGTTCGAGAACCCCGCGATGGCATGCTTCTATCCGGAATCACCGTCTGCTGCAAGTATTGGTTGCTGACAAGTTTCCCCCTAAGCGGCACGGGCTTCTCCAAGCTTGGTGGGTTATCTGGCAGTTATTCATGAGCTTTGGGGTCTCTCAATGCTAACCCCCCAATAAGGTTTCGCGGGCAACGACTCTCCATCATTCGTATTCCCAACCGCCATTGCTACAAAAAGCGCAGGTGGTGGAGGTGGTGGCACAGGTTCTGGACGCCCAGCTGTTGCAAATAAGCCTTCCTACCTTACAGGAGGTGCTGGTCCTGGTGGACATTTCTCGGGCAAGCGGGGGACTGAGGATTTGGACTTCTTCATTGGAGATGAGGCACTTGCTGCAGCTAATGGTCCAGGTATGTCAGTTCAGAGTTATAGTGACCTCATCAGTTCTAAGTGAGTATCAGACCAGCCTCAGGACTTGCTAATACCCTAACCAGGTTATGGGATCCACTATCCGATCAGACATGGACAAATAGAGAATTGGGTAATTCAGTCAATCCTTGGCCGATACAATGTTCTGACATTTTTAGGATCATATGGAACGCTTCTGGTCAAATTCCATATTCAAATATCTGCGAGTTGAACCGGAAGATCATTATTTCCTGCTTACGGAGCCAGTACGTCTTACTCGCATTCTATTCGTAATTGTTGCAGCCAAGCTAATAATGAACACGCATCTCTAGCCGCTCAATCCTCCCGAGAATCGTGAAAATACTGCTGAAATCATGTTCGAGTCTTTCAACTGTGCCGGCCTGTACATTGCCGTCCAGGCTGTACTCGCTCTTGCCGCGTCCTGGACTTCGTCAAAAGTATCGGATCGATCTCTTACCGGCACTGTAATCGACTCTGGGGATGGCGTTACACATGTCATTCCTGTCGCAGAAGGTTATGTTATCGGCTCGTCCATTAAAAGTATTCCAATTGCTGGTCGAGATATCACGTACTTCGTGCAGAGTCTGCTACGCGACCGAGGCGAACCAGATAGCAGTCTGAAAACAGCAGAGCGTGTGAAAGAGGAGTTTTGCTATGTGTGCCCTGATATTGTAAAGGAGTTTTCGCGTTTTGACCGAGAGCCGGAACGGTTAAGTAAATACAACGTTACGCAACCGAACGGCCGCACAGTCACTGTTGATGTGGGCTACGAGCGGTTCCTTGCTCCGGAAATTTTCTTCAATCCAGAAATATATTCCTCCGACTTTCTCACTCCGTTGCCTGTCGTCGTTGATGGAGTCATACAGAGCTCTCCAATCGACGTTCGCCGTGGTCTGTATAAGAACATTGTACTTTCTGGCGGCAGCACGCTGTACAAAGATTTTGGTCGTCGTCTGCAGCGGGATATTCGTCACCTTGTCGATGCCCGTATAAAGAAATCGGAGGAGCGCTCGGGAGGTGCAAAGTCGGGCGGTCTAGAGGTGCAAGTTGTAACGCATAAACGGCAAAGGCATGGTCCATGGTTTGGAGGATCTCTATTGGGACAGACTCCGGAGTTCCGAAGTTATTGTCACACTAAGGCCGAATATGATGAAATAGGGCCAAGCATCGTGAGAAGATTTGCTCTTTTAGGTGGGCCAGGCGGAGCGTGAGCTCACTATGGCGGAGCTTTCTTCATTTTTCGAGCGTGCTTCCTGTCTAGACTTCTCGTGGAGGGATCTAAATCATACTGTGGCTAGCTTTTTGACTTGGGAGAATGAAAGAAGTGGCGGGATACAGAGATGCACACATTCTTCAGCTAAAAGCCAAACTATACTTCTCCTGTAGTATTCGCAACTTCACCACTCTTTTCACTTGTGTCACTCCTTCCAGCTTCCTCCGTAACACCACCCCTCCGGATCAAAACTGCTACGCTCTCCACATGTCCCGTCTGTGGAAAGAAATCAAACCCCCTCACACTCTCAAGCACATAGCTCTCATCCTCCCTCATCAAAAACCCGATATCCCGCGCCTGCGTATGCACATTACAGCTCACATAAACAACCCTCCAAGGACCAAAGGCAAGCAACTGCTTCAGAAAACCTTCATCACACCCCTTTCTAGGAGGATCGATCACGACTGCGGTCTCGGCTGCAGGGAAGGTGATGTCCTTGAAGAGAGCAGGAGCATCTGCAGCGATGAAAGTAGCCTTTGCTGGAGGGAGGTTGTTCAGTTTCGCGTTACGGCGGGCGAAGGATACGCTGTCTGAGGAGATGTCTATGCCGACTGTTTGCGTAAAGGGTTCGGCGCAGGTTATTGTAAAGAGACCGGAACCGCAGTAAGCGTCGATAAGGTAGTTGATCTTCTGCGTTGCAGAGGCTGCATCTAAAGGGTCGTGAAGGTTACGACGTACGTAATCCGTGAAGGATGGGAGGATGGAGTTGTTATTTTGAAAGAAAGCACCTTTTGCATAGGGACGACTTTAGTTTTCCTTCAATATTGCATTGTTGATGTTCTATATACACCCGGTGCGAATGGAGGTATAGAACGAAGATGAACTGACCTGCGGGATTCTCAAATACGAAATCGTCCACATATTCAACTGATGTTGATGTGGAACTGGTGATACAGGTCTTCTGCTCCACGTAATCTTTGGAGCTATTGTTCGCTATCCCAGCATCAGCCTCCTTCCTATCTTCCACGCCCTCAGTCTGTAGTGGGGGGTCGGCGTCCGACTTAAGGATCCTCTTGGTACTCTCTCTCAACAGGAGTGTAGCCCCCTTTCTATAGGATTGTATGGTGTCTGCAACTCTCTTTCTCTCGCTCATCATCCCTTTCCTCACGGCATCCGTTCCAATTGGGCAATCCTCAATATCAATGGTCCTTCGTGTGCCCTTCTGCATAAATCCAATGGGTGGTACAGATTCGAATTGCTTCCGTTGCCGTTTCCACCCAGGCGGGCCATCAAAGTGCGGTGTCAGCTTCGTACGATATCCGTACCGCAATGGCGACCCGATCGTATCACCAATCGCAGGTACTAGTTCCGGGCTCAGTCCCGAGAAATTCTTGAAAGCTTTCTCCACAATGCGCTTTTTGTGCATTAGCTGTGTGTTGTAGTCTAGAAACTGGAACTGGCAGCCTGAGCAGGAGGCGAAATAGGGGCATTTAACTCTTGTGTCATCTCGCAGCGGAGACAGTTCAAGGACTCGAACGAAATCGGTCATGGAGTACGGGTCTCTTCTGTCATGCCGGATGACCTTCGCTATCACACGGTCCCCTGGAACTGTGAACGGAACAATATACACCTGTGTACCGGACGGAGAAAGAGCTAGGCCGTCCCCAGTGGAGGAGAGTTCCGTGACTGTGACTTCGATCTCCGTAAAAGGCGCTGGTAGAGGGTCCTGCGACTTTGATTCCGTGTTCTCCAGAGTCTGAGCAGCTAGGAGGTTCTTAATATCGGTCAAAAGCACCTCCTCAGAAGATCCTTCCTTGAGGGGCTTCTCCTGCATCCTCCGCTTCTTGAAGGGCCTTTCGCCCCCTTGGGAGCGCTTATTCGATGGTAGGAAAGATCCATCTTGACCGCCATTTGGCCTGGACAGGGCTTCAGAACTCATATTTACACCAAGAGGCTTCCAGGTTACAAGCACTTGCTCTGGAGCATGCCTTAGCCACGTACAGGCAAGTCGGAGAATCGGTAATCTAAACATGCAGATTCAAGACATTGTCAATGTGAAGTTTAGTCTTTGTGCAAACTATTTTCTTGGAGGTCACGTGCTCGCTACATCACATTTTGCGACTCCGTCTACCTACAGTCTCGTGAACGTTATTCTAGAGACATCTCGATCGCTATCTCAGAGGGCGATTGAGGGCTAGAAGCTGCGGCGATTTTAAATATGAACGCATCCAGGCCAGTCAGGTGCTTCCTTTCACCACGTATTCGCTCCAGACCGACGCCCTTCCGACCTCGACCCTTCCACTCATCCTGCTCATACAGCGCTCGTCGAGCAGAGGAGAACCTCAGCGCCGAAGTCCCTAAACAGAGTTCTGTGGAGCGTGCCCACGAGATCTTCAGACCCTACACGGAGGAGGAGAAGGCGGAATTAGCGAGGCGCTATTCCCCCGAACAATTAAAGGCGATCGAAGCCGGCGAGCAGGCCATTGACCCCAAAGACCTCTTGAACCAGGGTGTTCTCCGTCAAGACCCCTTCGGCCTCAAGTATGTGGATGACCTGTCTGAGATCAGGCCAGTCATTGACAAGCCCGTCCGCAACCCGGAGAGCAATTACGACCCAAACGCACGGATGAAGACTGATGACGAAATCGTCAGAGACTTCGCAAATTGGGTGAAAGACCTGCCACAAGAACCTACGGAGGTGGATTATATGAAGTTTATGGACAGCCTTCGCCTGACTGTCGGCGATGAGAAGGCAGAGAAATCCCCACAGAGTGCATTGGCACCTAAATTGCCTGTGATCAACGATCCATCTGTTCGATATCCCAAGGAAGCCTCAGAGGAGGACCCACATCTCATCAGGTTGATGCAGCAAACAGGCCTGTCAGCGGCAGAGATAAGCAAGATCCGGGCTAAGACTCTCGTGAGTCACCAGGTAGTCAACCAGACAAGGATGGGCAAGATTAGGTCATACTACATCTTGACTATTGCAGGCAATCGAAACGGATTGCTGGGCATTGGGGAGGGCAAGGCAGTAGAACCTGAAGATGCAGAAAAACAGGCCTATCTCCGAGCTATCAGAGCGATGGAACCCATTCCGAGGTACGAACAGCGGACGATATACGGAGAGGTGAAGGGGAAAGTCGGAGCTGTGGAACTCACGCTCATGGCTCGACCTCCAGGTTGGTTATGCCATTTATGAAATGCATCTTGCGACTACTGTGACCATCTGCTTAACAATAGTTAGGGTTCGGAGTCCGGTGTCAACAGTACATATTCGAGATGTGCCGCCTAGCAGGTATCACAGACCTCGCCGCGCGGTCAACACGAGCGCGCAATCCTATGAACACAATCAAGGCAGCATTCCAAGCACTCAAAAGCCAGCAGCTTCCAGGTACATATTGATACCGTCCCCACCACCCGCAACTGTAATATCTGCTTCGATAGCTGACTCTCAAACATAGAGGACATAGCAAGAGCACGAGGGAAAAAGTTGGTAGATGTACGAAAGGTGTATTATGGCGGGCAAGTATAGGTAAAATAGCGGGATACTCTTGTAATATACCACCTGTATGAGTATTAGACTAGGGATACCATCCCTACACTTCCATTGTACAAGGCCTTGTCTTCGATTCAACAACGGCAAGAGCGGCCCTTTGATGCCATCACTTCATATCGCACCACCATCTATACACTTTCCCATACCAAACGCCAGACGCCCCCACTCCAAGCCAGCCGTATCGAATCCCACGATTTAGCCTCCTTACCGAGCTTCTGCACCCTGCCCTCTAGCCTCCTCATGCATCTCCGTCTGTAACACAATCGAATATACACTAGCCTTCAGTAACGTAAACACAAGACTGGTTTTCCGCTCCAGTGTTCGCAGCGAGTCTAACACTTCCGCAGTTGGGGAGTCCGCCATTTCGTTAAGGGTCGTGGAGAGCTATAATGATGAGGTCAGCAACTCGTGTCTTTGAGGGGCGAGGCTAGGGACTACGTACTTTATTCATGTTCCCGAGCAAACGGGCGTATTCGTCCAGGACTTCTTGCTCCAGTGGTGTAAGTGCTTCGTAAAGGTTTGCGGGAGGGTGAATTTCTCCTGCTGAGGAGTGGCTGTTGGACATTTCTTTGGAGGTTCTAAAAGACCAACCGTCTCTCTGATTACGTGGAATATGGCGTTGTCGACAGAGGACGTGGCTTTTGCCTAGTGTACTCCGTACGCGCTGGTTAAATTTTAGTAGAGTAGGATGTTTGGCGGGAACGCGACTCTTGGCGGGTGGGTTTCTTGGCGCCGGTTTGAGAGCGCCGCGGAAGGTACGAGCGGAAAGATGCACATCTACTATCGAACAATTTCCACAAGCCAGCTGCAAGAATTTGCCTCTTACAATATCGCGTTCTAGCTGGTACCTGATATTCGCAATAGTAAAGACGCACGTCTACAGCCCACAAGGGATGACTTTGGCTCGGCTGCCTCTAATCTCAGCACGTCTGTCGAGTGTAGGTGGGCAACGAGCAGTGCAAGTCAATTCCATATGCCCGAATCAGTCATATCAAACGCCAGGTTCAATGCTTGAATCGATCCTACCACTGCCAACCACCTCACCCTTACATACAATCTGCTCATCCGGCACCCCTGAATACACGAGAAACGAAGCGATAGCAGCAAGCAAGAGCAAGAGCACTTTGAAACCTCGATTTTGATTGAAACGGAAAACGCAAGGTCATAAAAAGGCAAGAGGAGAGCGGGGAACCATGAAGCCACGCAAGCAATGCCACTAAATGCATAAACTTTGTATCATAAAAACTCGCAGCCCAAAAGAATAATCAAGGAAGGTCGTACGCGAAAAAGCTTTTAAAAAGCGAAGTTTCGAAGAAAACGCAAGAATGGTAGCAGCTAATATTGGTGGCTGCAGAGATCTAAGCTCAGATCGCCGGCAATTAGCACCGCCAACCTTTTTGAATACGTTCTTTCTGGGGGGACGAAAGTTGAACAGACAAGAAAAAGGATGCCAGAACACCAAGTATGAACAGCCAATTCCGTAGGACCGAGATGACACAGTTTTATCACCCCCACCAACTTACATCGTTCTCCATTTCATAAGTTATCGTAATTGCCTCCTCGTAGCCTCATTTTCTCGCTTTCAGACGACTTGAGAGCCATCTTACCCCCGATCTTGGATGTTGTGATGATGCTGATGATCTTCTCCATCGTGATGCAGCGTCACACTATTGAAATCCTCGAACGGATCCACGGCCTTCTCTCCTGGAGTGTCAAAGTTCGAATCAAGGGGCACACCCTTTGCCCTTGCTGCTCCAATGTCGACGCTCTCGCTCTCTTTCACATTGCGGAAGTTCACTGTATCAATGCCTCTTCCTTGGTTAGGAATCATTGGTGGTTTCATATGACGCAGTAAAGCCCATTGTGTATTCCGGAAAAACGGGTGTGATTTCACATCTGAGGCACCAGCGCGAGAGCCTAGACGGCGGTTCTCGTCTTTGATGAGGAGTTTCCGGATAAGAGATTTGCAAAGGCTTATCCTCGTTAGCCAACGTGTTGACGTAGTAAAGTCGTAGAAGGGATAGTCTTACTTTGAGATCTGAGGTGCACCGGCATGTTCGGGGAATGTAACCTCATCTCGCAAGATATTTGCAAATGTAGCATTACGGTTTTTCCCCTTAAACGGAGTTGTTCCAAACAACATCTCGTAGCTCAAAATACCTAGTGTCCACCAGTCGACAGCGCTGGTATGACCACATCCTTTAATGACTTCAGGTGCAATATATTCCTCAGTCCCAACGAAAGAGTTAGTGCGGAAATTAGCAATGCAAGATTTCGTGTCAATTGTCGGTAATGAATTGTGGGATCCAGTACCACGAGCGAGGATCATAGTTGGAGCACCACCAGGATCTGATTGTTTCGACAAATCGAAATCTGACAACATGATATGGCCAGATTGGTGAAGGAGAATATCTATTGTTGTCAGAATATAACCCAAATATCATGGGACAGTGACCTACTCTCGGGCTTTAAGTCTCTATAAATGAATCCCATAAGATGCAGATACTCAAGGGCCGCTGTCACTTCCCCGGCGTAGAATCGTGCATCATCCTCAGGTATGCACTTCCCAGGACGTGTCTGGAGGGCTATATCCGTACAAATGCGTCAGCAACTGGACTTAGTCATTAAAATGAAATGCGTTCTCATACCTCTGAAGAACTCGCCTCCACTGCAGTACTCCATACACAGATAGAGATGATCCTCCGACTGGAAAGAGTGATACAGCGTCACGATGAATGGGTGATTGCTCGTAGCAAGAATTTCCTGTTCGGCCAACGCTCGCTTGATCTTGTTTCTCTTGATCATTTCTTTCTTG
This sequence comes from Nothomitra cinnamomea, assembly GCA_022345685.2. Classification (NCBI taxonomy): domain Eukaryota; kingdom Fungi; phylum Ascomycota; class Geoglossomycetes; genus Nothomitra; species Nothomitra cinnamomea. Next base: position 92,637 of record JAJDMX020000056.1, on the reverse strand, counting down.
CTCAAGACTAAAAAACTAGTCAGTGTCTCCTGTCCAAAATCTGAAAGTTGCTAAAAGCTAACCTTTCATAGCATAAAGCCGGCTAGATTTCTTCTCTCGAACGAGATATACCTTCCCCACATCCCCCTTTCCAATCAATTTGATCTTGTCAAAGCTACTTGGGCCCACCTCCACATTGCGGATCTTGATGGAATTCGAACTATATGTCCTTCTAAAGGCTATCGCGTTCCTGATCTGACCTGGCGAAGGGACTCCCTCGGAGGTTGGCACCGGAAGGAGATGCCCATTGCTCTTGTCCACCATAGCCAACGACGATGAATCGCCGTTATGTATCAATGGTTCCTTTCCCAATTCTGCAGTCGAAGGCCTGTCTTTTCCTTTCCCGTTGGCAAACATGCCATGTGCATTTGGAGCAGATGCAACACGGCGAAGTTTTCGAGCCAGTTCCTCCTTGCCAGCAGCCGTAGCCTGATCGTTTGCACCGCCGGCTCCACTAACTTTAGGGTTGGTTGGAGTATCTGGCGGCGAAGATGGAACACTTCCTTCATTGTGATGTCTTAAGGCTGGGAGGCCTTGATGTGCAAAGTAAGGATTCGCGTGGGCAGTAGGAGACATACCCTCATCGAGCGGATTCCCCTCGCTAGCAACCGTAGGTGACCGAGACCGACCGATATTCCCGAGAAAGCGAGACTGTCTGTAAGGAGACTTCGTATCCAACCTCATATTGCCAGACGATCCATCACTACTATTGCTGTTATTGCTACCGCTGCTATTTATTCGAAAGAAGTTCTTCAGCCTCTGCTGAAAGTGACCGTTCGAAGACGAGCCATTAAGGCTCTTGCTGGACGACATGGAGAAGCCTGAGAAGTTCCGCTTCTCTGTCGGCAGCATCGAATTCGACGATGAACCAAAGAGCTGCGTCATGTTGTCATGAGGGATGACACTTATATGTCGGTTCGAGTCCAGCGGCGAAAATGTCTGTTTGACGTCGGTTCGTGCCTGGCAGTTCGTAGTGTGACAAACGAACGAAAGGTGGTTGATAATCGAGCGTGCAAGGACCAAGAGGCACAGCCCTGCTAGCTGGACACGCCACGCCAGGAGACACAAATGTGGTAACCGTTGCCCTTAAAAAGTGCCAACCTCAGCAAAGGAGCAATTAGACGTCGCTCGTGCAGAACGCATCTGACGCTGTTCACGAGAGCCGCAATCGAGCCAAATGTTCGATGGCGGATTTGCCCTATCGCAGGCTGAGGGCGGGGGAAATTTTGAAAATGATGGGCGAAAGTTTAATCGTGTCATTCCAGCATTCTAGAAATTTGAAAACGGACACGAGGAACAAATCCCAACGAAGAAACCGACAGACATCGTGACTTTCTCACATTCTTACGTACATCATGCAGCATGCCCTACATCCCCATTCAAGCAGTACGCAATACGCAATTATCTACGTATCCAAAACTGGTCGAGATACTTAATGCCGATGATTTTCTCTTCCCCGCGACAATCTCTAAAGGAACGCCCACACTTGGCAGAAAGAGTCGGCCCCACATTGGGAAGGTTCCGTCAGAGTCAGAACTGTAAGGCGGAGTACCCGATCCTTTCCCTTCGATATTTCTCTGCGTGAATTGATTGTGGCGAACAAGGGCTGTGAGACTTTGTTCTTTTATTTTATTTTATTGCTAGAAGTAAAATATTTGTTTCCGCGGCACGAAATTCCAGTTGCTGCCAAAGCGGGGATTAGTCGTTGGTCCGGAACACGCGTTCTTTCTACAAGTCTTTTTCACAAAAGGTTGAATAAAGTATTGAATTTTTGCACCTGACGTCGGAGAGAGAGTGTGTGTGCGTATGCGCGCTGTGGCTACGTATTTTTGGCAATTTTTAATATCCATCCAACGCAAGATGCTAGATGTTTGCACGAACATGTACTCTTGTCAATTTGGAAATGCAATCATGGGAAATACGGAAGGCTGTAAAGTCACAACCATTCAAAAAGGACAGCCGATGGAATCAAGAAAAGGTGCTAATAATGACAGATTACATACAAACATTGCCGAGGTACACTGTAACTGTGCTCTAAATACTAAGTCGTCTGGCTTCGAAGACCAGCAGCCTCAAGTATTAGATCCCTTTAAGGACACAGCAGCGGGTAGGGGGAATGCGATCTTAAGAGGTATCAAAAAAAAAAAGAATGCTTACAGTTCAAATAAGTTCAAAGGATGTTTGGAAGAGACCAATTTTTGGAAGTTCGTTCACTAAAATGACATGTACGGAGACGCGGCAAGATATCAAGTTGTGAGGGACCAATAAGTACAATGAGAAGGCTTCAAGCTGACAGCGCAGCATTTCCCACCAAACTACTTAAACAAGAACTTTGAGGAGCGAATCAGACGGACATAGGAGACACAGAGGGAGCCCGAGCTCATGTACGAAGAGATATAGCAGGGAATACAAAGTTCGCCGTATCAATGCAAAAAAGCCAGAATATTCCAGCACTTTGGTGTCTGTTTTGAAGTCTAAACCCCAGCCTGACCCAAAGCAGAGATTCTGGCACCAGCGGGTCTCCGCATGAGCGAGGCACCGTGCTGCTTACTGATAACTCCATGCTCGTGAGCTTCGTCTCCAACAACTTCCTGGCGTTCATCATCATCTTCAACAATCTTTGTTGGTACATCGACGTCGACAAACTGCTGAGAATGTCTGTCAGGGGTTGTGGACGCAGATGCCATTGACATCGAGGTGGATGAACGGTGAACGAGATCCGGAGTTGGAGGAATGGAGGAGTTATCATGTGGGTTTAGAAAACTTGAATTGTCATTGTCATCGCCACCCATATCACTTCCGTGGTGCTCTGGGAGATCGTGATGTTCACCGTCATCCGATGGCGACACCATGCTATTGCGCTTGCTGTCTGCATAATCATCACTGTCGGCGCTCTGCGCGAGTTGCAAGCCCTCGACAGCAGCAGCGCACTGCTCTGAGATATTTCGGATGATATCAGCGATGGCATCAGTCTTATCTCGCAGATGACGATCTGCCACATCAGCGACGCTCAGTTGAGAGTACCTCTTGGCTGAGAGTGGGCTGAAGAAGCGGCTCTCCATTTCTGGGGAGACGTCCTCGCCATCCAAGGGCTTCCCACCAACGGTGCTGGCTCTGCTATATGATCTCGATGGAGAGCGAGAGCCAGGGGCAAGACCTCTGACGCCCTTGACAGTGCCAACTTCGGACTTGTCAGCTTCGCCTTCCTCCTCCTCAAGTACATCATCGAATCCTCCCTCAATATATCCAGAGAGCTCAGGAGCTTGAGCGAGCGAGCGAACGATGTGCTCCATGTGATGGGTCTGACCGTCGATCAAGCTGCGGAGGTGTAAAACCACACGTTGCGACTCATCTCTCTGCCGAGTGAGGGTATTGACAGTGTGCTGGAGGGTAACAAGTTCCTTCTTGTTGCGCTTCCTCTCGCGCTCAAGCTCTTCGGCAATCTCTTGCTGAAGAACAAGTGCTTCCAGAGCGTCATCGCGCTGCTTCTCGGTGCCTGACAGGCGGACCGTGAGTCGAGCTGCATCATCCTTCTGTTGATCAATGAGGGCAGTAAGGCGGCGATTTTCACGCTTGTGATTCTCAATCTTGACTTTGAGCTCCTGGGTCTCTTTGGTAAGCTGCTCAGCGAAAGCTTGGAATTTGAGGAACTGTCCCTGTTGTTAGTCTCTCCTCTATGGAACGCGAAATTGTCTACTTACCTGTTGCTTCCAGCTCTCGAGTTCCTCAACGAGAAAGTTGTTTCTCTTCGTGACTTTGCTAACCTCGGTATCCATTCTTCCCTTGAGATTGATAAAATCCTGCCATGCCTCAAGAGCGTCTCTAGAATATTGGTTTCTCTCGCGTACGAGTTCGTTAAGGTGTCTCATAGATACTTTGGTCATTAGTGGCTTCTTGACAGAGCCGCCAAAGATTGCCTTCACGCCTGTATTTCGTCCCTGTAATACCAAATATTTAGTTCATTTTATGTTTTTGATATTAGGTACCGATCCAGCCTTACCATTTTCTCGCAGACGTGATCCATCACTGCCATAATAGAATCTTGATTCCACCACGCAGGATCCTGGATGCTCTCTACCTCCCCTTTCATAACAATGATCTGACCAGCAGGGATTAGTTTGCCGCCGCCATAAGCAGATCGTAGGTGTTGTGGCACGCCAGAAGGAGTTACGTCGCCATTTAGAGCTTGAGTAAGACGAGTGATCATTTTTGTACGTTGGCCTGCAGTCAGGGCAGTCGGGGGACTGGAAGTGAGGACAAAGTTGCGATCCAAGTCAACCACCAACGCGTCACTTGGAGCAGTGAACAAGGAGCGGCACTCTGCCGTTATTCCGAGAATATATGGACCTGGTTCTTGTACCAGTTCTTTCGCATGGCGAGCGTGAACGACGGGAACGTAGAGTCCACTCCATTCATAGACTCTGACGCAATAGCGAATGGTCTCGGCGGCGACTGTCAGCATTGCCGGATAATGACTGACAAAAACAATGCGTTTTGTCTGGGACAAAGCAGCTTCAATTACACCAACAATATTAGGTACGGAGAGACAAGTGAACAAGGGCCACATGGAGAAGTTTTGGAATCCAGTTGGCGAAGATGGGAATTGATAGCATAATGCGTAGTCCTTCATATCGATACGAACCAAATCGTTCAATCTGGGAGCTGGGAAACTCAGAATTCTCGAGACCTCCTCAGCATGGAAGAGGTTGGTGGCCTTGTTCCAGTGGATCCACATGCCCCGCAAGTAGTCACCCAACAAGTTGTAAAGAGGGTATCTAGAGAGAAAGCTTAAACAGTAAGGAATCCAGTAGGTTTCATCTGGGGTGTCGTAATAGTCCGATTCCGTCCGTTTTCGAAGATCGCGAATGGTCTCGGCGCGTTTCTCATCAGCTCGAGACCAGACTTTGAGGGCAATCCCGTACAGAGTGTGAGAGGAATCCTGCTGAAGGACAAATGCATGATGCACACAATGCGGCTGCGCCTTGCCAGTACAGATTTCAACATCATGAGGAAAGCATGCCTATCTTGAAGTATTAGCACTATTGCGACGCGTTTGACAGCCCCATATATGATAAGATCATCTCTTTTTTCCTAGAGAGGAATACATACACTCATGGCCGCATGCAGTGCACGGGCTATTTCGTTATCCTGTTCGAGTCTAGGACTACTCCCAAGGATTTCCGGAAGCCAGAATTGACCAACGGCTCCTTTCATGTGCTGAATCTTTCCTTGGGCCGGAGCCGGCGCCTTCACCCATTGCGAAGGTTCCCGTCCAACACCGCATACCAAATAGGCATGAGTGAGCGTCTTTGGGGTTCGTTGAGTTGACTTCACGTTCAATGTCGACGGGATTGGCTGAGTGATTCTCGAGTGCAGAGACGATGTCCTGCTAGGAATTGGAAGAGGGTTTTCACCTTGATCACGAGTCGGCGGGCGGCCGTCGCGATCTCCTGTCCGTGGCCGCACAAAAGAAGAGTGGTTGTTCAATGACGGCGCCATCTTCGCAAATCACGACCGCTATAAATGTAGAAGTCGTTAATCTTGCTGTGGTCAGACTACAAGGTAAATGCTGTCCGTAGCTAGAGATTGTTTAGGTCGGTTGGCAGTAATTGGGTATTTACCAAGATGGTGTTGCTCTAGATGGATTATCCTGGGCAACAAGCAAAGGGGAAGCCTGCACAGGGCTGCAGACTTTAGTAATGTCGAAAGAAGAGTAAGTAGTGTCCCCCAGGACCACTATAGATCGAATCCACCACAAATGCAGACAACTTCTGTAGAAGCTCGAAATATCAATGTCAAGGAGGGACAGCGCAACAGGTGAACTGGGCACACTGCAGCAATGGAGGACAAGAAGAGAACGGAGGAGGTCGCAGCAAGACCGTCTGGATTTGAGGGATACCTCAGGAGGGACGGGGCAAGATGATGCTAAGGGCAATGTTCCCATATGCTGGTAGGGGAGCGAATGCACTGCGATGGAGGGAACCGAGAAGCACAAGGATGCACCTCGCTGTACGGCCCTTGCAGGCTTTCTGCCCGAGCAGAACAGCGAGGCTTTACCTGAAGCGGCGCAGACAGTAGGCAGGCAGAGGGAAGGTAATGGGCTTGGCAGCCCTGGGGCCCTCGAACATGGCAAATTGCGATGGTCCATTGCAGTGGTGGGTCGATCAAACGAGTTTGGTGCGAGTTTGGTGCAGTTGGTGCGAGCTGGTTCGCCGGCCGGGGGATGGACAGGGGTAACTCATGGTTCCTGGAACGACCAGGATGCTGGAAGCATCGCATGTTCGGCCGCAGCACGCTGACTCGCTGGGAATGGTTCGGTCGAACAGCCAAGACACACAGCAGTTTGGACGGGAGGCAGGAAAAGGGGTCCGCTCCCGTTCGCATTAATCAAAAGTGTTTTGGCGAGGTGGGGATGGCCATTTCTTTTTCCTGCGCTGTCGTTGCCGTAAGTATGTGCTTAGGGTGTGTGGGTAAGTCTCTGCCCAGCAACCATATACTCGCTTGCGCGTTGCTAGGCACAGACTTACCCTTGTGCCCTAAGTACAATATACATACGCAGTATGGTGTATAAGTACAACTAACGAGAGTACTCCATAAGCCGAACGGCTCGGGTTTCAGCCTTTGTCCTATGAGAGCCAATTGACATGATCAACCGGTGCGCATGGGAGCTCACATCGATTACCGTCGCACGCTAACCCTCTGCTTTTGTCTCGATATTGCCTTATTTTATTTACTTTGTCATTAGAGTGCTCATCGACCACGGGAAGGTGCCTTCGAAGGCGTATGCCGTACTGCGTAGAAGCCTCAAGGCTACCGGCAGGTCACGCATTTACAATACTGCGTACACTACGGAGTACGCCCACGCAATGTTCGGGCCACAAAGAGATCCTATTTTACATTACGCCTATCTCGGCGTGCGCCCCTGAAGTACAAACGGGCGATAAGTCGGTTCGCGAAGGGACGGCGAGGCCGGCCACGAGGAGACAGGTCAGATTTTCAAAAGTCGTCCAGTTACTCCTTCCAGTTAGTCCCTAGCACTAAATAGGCAGAGTACGAAGTACCTTACCCACGCAGTGTTTGACTGCCGAGCCTGGACATGAAACGGGGAAACAGGAACCGCAAACGAATCAGGAAGAACTAACCAAACAAACCCGAGGCAACACGGCTCGACTGCCCCTGCTCGGGGATTTTGCCGACGCCACATTCTACCGCCAAAACAAAATTAGTTGTCTCGTCTCGTGCCTCTTATCGATTACAGTAATTGCATCAAAAACCCCCCAGGACTGTATCACACACAATCACACACAGTCACCCGTCTTCTCTCCATGCATACCGCACCATGACCAGCAAGGAGCCCCTTCTGAGCGAGCTATGTCGCATATGGTTCGTACCGCCCCGCCCGATAAGCCGTCATCATTCCTTTTTGAACCTAACAATTTGTCTGCGGCACTCCAAAATAGCAATGCACGCACGCCCATATACCGTTGTCCCAGGTGCTCTACCCGCACCTGCTCGCTGCAATGCTCGAAGCGGCATAAGCCTTGGTTCCAATGCTCTGGTGTGCGGGATCCTGCGGCATATGTCAAACGGAGTGAGCTCGCCACACCCGCAGGGGTCGATCGAGATTTCAACTTCATCGTCGGCATCGAACGGCAATTGGAAAGAGGGGAAAAGAAATTGGAAGAGGCAGGTGTTGACATACCCGTTGCCGACGCTCATCCTGGCTTGAGTCGCAATCTTCGTCAGCCGCTGCAGAAAGGGGAGTTTAACCTCCACCAAGCGTTTGAGAGGTGCCAAGTCACTGTCGACAAGGCACCGAAGGGGTTTCAGCGATCCAAGGGCAACCTCACTCACTGGCACAAAAAGTGAGTGGTAGGTTATTGTCGAGCATACTTTATCCGGCACTAATCCTTTACTTCAGACAAAAATGTGTACAATGGACGGTTGAATGGATCCACGATGATGGTCAACGGATACTTAGCCAGGTTCTCGAGAATGTCCCCTTAGGTGCTGCCTATTCTTATCTGAAGCGCGGCGGCAAGCCTCCATCGTCAAAAAAGCGTAAGCTAGAACATACATGCGAGCCAGCAGCGGGACCGGTCCTAGCCAACGGAGTCGAAATAGTACCCAATTTACCTGGAGAATTGGACCACGAGGCAGGGACTCAGCCGGAGATCGTTCCTGCCGATCGTTACTTTTACCTTCTTCGACCCCGGACTTCTGGAACTTCGCGAGTTCTGGTCCCACTAGCTACGTCTAGCAGTTTGTTGGTCTGCCTAAATGGACAGGTAGTCCTTGAATTCCCGACCATTTACGTTCTGCCGGAGAAACCATCGGAGCTTCCTGAAGGTTTCATTTTAGAATCAAATTACCTTGAACAGACGAAGAGCAGCAGGCTGGATGGAATCCTATTCAAAGTCTTATCACATGAATCTGAAGAGAATCTCCTCGAAAACTCGAGACGCGTAGGGGCGACACTGAATGAAGGTGCCATCCTGGATGTTGTAAGAAAGGACCTGGGGACAACTGGAGACGTGGATGTAACAAATTCACTCTGACAGCTTGGTATATTTCGTTGATTGGAGTAGAGGGGAAAAGGCACATTGCAATGCCCAACTTGAGTTGTGTTTGTGCGGCACAGCATCAGTGATTAACGTTCAAAATAGATCAGAAATTTTTGAAAAACATGCACAAATCAAGCTATCACTCGGTTCCTATTGTCGACTATTGTGACTGATACAACCAGCGCTCCGTTCGCTATTGTCGCGCTGTTGTTCGAAAAGAGAATACATGTCCGAATAAGCTTAGCGAGGTCTCCCGATTCCATTCTTCTCGAACCAATCCGTCGCACCCCACAACGCACGTGCGTTACCACGACGGCTTTTCAACGTATCTAGACAGACCAGAAAGGTTTTGCTCTGACGTGTTACATAATGTAACCGGGAGGAAGCAATTCAGGCACCAGCTCGAGAAGACATGGCATAGTTCGGCACACATAGCCGGAGCTAGAAGCTATGAGCACAGTGCGACAGATCCACGCTTCTGCTCTGTTGCATTCGGCGAAAAGGCAGCAGGAGAACCGACGAGAACACCAGCAGCAGCAGCAACACGTGGTGGTGGAAGACCTGGAAGGGCCGCACCGACTTCGCCGGGAAGGGTCTGGCGTCGCGCAAGATCGCCGCCGCATACCAGGATTGAGCGCCGGTGCTGGTGAGGACAGAAACCTTCCAGTTGCTTAATTACTTAAATTTTCTTGTCGGGCAAGGTTTACCAGAAGCGTTCTCGTCATACCTCTCTTGTATGTCTTCTTGCAAATGTGCCACACCCTCTACCCTACAACGCTCTAGTTTGCCGTCATACTCGTAATCTTCTGCACATCTCCCACGCTCAGTCTTAGAAACGGCGGTGGCGAATAAACAGAAAACATATTCCTTTTCCAGCCAATTGTCCATACAAATTCTCCATCGAACCCTTATAAGCTGTGCGCCACATTTCCTGCACCCTTCGCGCTCAGCAAAGCCTAGAATAGTCTCTTCTATGGGATGCTGCGATAGGGACATCTTTCGCTAACCAAAACGGCATTGAACCGCAACAGCTTTCTTCCAGTCCCTCAGCGCTAACCTACGTCTTGTCGACGACGACTTCAGCAACATGTCCGCCTCAGATACTCCCTCTCCAGCGCTACTACCTGCAGCCGAAAACTCCCAATCCGCATCAAACAATTCAGATACAGGAGCAGACCCTCTCGCGGGCATCCCAGAGCTCATAACTCACCCCACGGCCTCCTCTGCGGAGACCATCCTCGCCCTCAAACTGATAACAGACTCTATAGCCCAACAACGCCAAGTTGCGGCATGGGCTGTCATCTCTAATCCTCTCTCACTAGCCATATGGCTTGGTCTCCTGGCCGTCATTGGCCAGCTTCTCTACAAGTCCTCTGACGATCTAGCCCTCCTCGCCACTACCTTCAGCGGTGTTGCCATGACGTGGCTGGTAGCAGTGCGGATGTTAGTGGCTCCGTATCTAGAGAGGGCGGAGAGCTTTAAATGGGATTGGCTGGTTGATGAGAATGGGAAGGAGGATTTAGTTCTCACAACGGTGTATGGAGACGAGGTTATTGGAGCAATTGTTGTTCGTCTTGTTGAGGGCCAGAAAGCGAAGGGAAAGGGGTCGAGAAAAGGATCGGGTGCAAAAAAAGCGAGAGCCGTGATCAGGGGATGGGCTGTGCGAATGCGATTCCGCGGGAAAGGTGTCGGTGGGCATCTTCTCGAGGAAGGAGTTAGGATCACCAGGGAAAGGCTTGGGGACGACCGAGTAGAGGTGGTATTTGCAGAGGATCATGCCCGTAGGGTCCCTATCCTTTTATCTCAAAATCCCTTGCTTATGTGTTGCCGCTAGATTCTCTCCGGGTACTCCCGAACTTCTTCAATGGCGTCTTCAACCGGCGTGAAGCACGAGCGGTAAAGGCCCTGAAGAAAGTCTTAGAGGGTCATCCTTTGTCGTCGTAGCTTTCCCTTCCTGTCCCTCAGTTTCGGTTATTGGAAAAGGCGACAGAAGGATAGACTGCTCATGACCGATAATTTTGTTTTGCGCTTCAAATCACCAGAAGGAAGCGGAGCGTTGAGCAATATTATATAAATCGAAAATTGTTAGTAACACATTTGCATTATTGCCGGGGTTTGGGTGAGGTGTTTTCTCGCGTTATGGATGTCTAAAGAAAATTTAGGTGCCTGAGGGTGATATGTATCTGGAAAGTGCAAAGACTACAATTGCAATTATGTAGCATCCAGGTCGAGTCTTCTTTACCGTCTTTTATTCAGGAGAGGAGAAGCTGAAGTTGTTCAATATAGTTTCCTAAAATAGAAGCTGATACAACATCTTCCTAAAAGGCATCCGCAGCAAGCGAGACACGGTTGACCGAGACACGCGTCCACACCATTCTTCTCTGTAACGCGACTTGGCACCAAAACAATTTCGGAGCAACAATGAACGATCCTTGGGGATGCGACCCTGTAGCTGTGGCGAATGACCTGATTGAAGAGGGTATTGTTGGCAGCATTCGTGCCGCAGCAATTGCCATGGATATGCCTCCGTCTACTTTAGCTCACCGCATCGCTGGACGACAGGAAGCTGCTAAAAAGCGTCAACTTTTAACTGAGCAGGAAGAGAATGCCTTGGTGGAGCACATTATACGCACCTGTGCCATGGGTTTCCCATTAAGAGTTAACTACATTAGACATTTAGCTCAGGTTATCATTCGTCAGCGGCTATCAATATTTCCAGAAACCATGGTTACTCCAAAGGTTAGCAAAGATTGGGCGACATGTTTTCATCAACGCCATTCTAATATTAAGGCATCTACAGTGCGAGCCATGGATAACAATCGCGCTAATAAATCGGTTTTACAAAAGCTAGATGACTGGTTCCATATTTGCAGTGTCGTTATAGTGAAGGATTCCTTGGTTATCGCTAGCAACATATACAATATGGACGAAACAGGTGTCATGTTGGCTATGCTCAAAACAGCTAAGGTTTTACTTCCTGCAAAGGATACCAAGAACTACCGTGCATCTCTAGAGGCTAGGGAAACTGTTACAGTAATAGAGTGTATTTCAACTACCGAATTTCGATTGAAACCCATGGTAATCTTCCAGGCAAAGCATTTTCGAGATTCTTGGTTCAGCCATACAAACTGTCATAGCTGGCATTTCGCCACCAGCCCTAAAGGCTATACTGATAATGAACTATCTTTTCTCTGGCTTAAAGAAGTATTTGATCCTCAAACCAGTGAGCGTGCTCAAGGAGCTTTAAGGGTTCTTATCACAGATGGCCATGGTAGTCATGAAACACTGGAATTTATAGAATTTTGTTTTGAGCACAATATTCGACAGATGCGCTTGCCTTCACATAGTTCACATATTACTCAGCCTCTGAATGTTGGCTGCTTTCCTCCACTTAAGTATTACTATCGTGAGGAGGTTGAGAAAGTACTCTGTGGTGAAACAATAAACATTACCAAAGCTCACTTTGTCGCTCTTTACGACAAGGCATCATAAATTGGCTTTTCTCAACACAGCATTGCTCGTGCTTGGGTGAAATCTGGCCTATATCCTTTCTTTCCAGAGATGGTTATAGCCTGTTAAGGCGGAGCACCACTAGTTCTTCGCACTCCTGAAAAGAAAAAGAAACGACAACTCTCTTCATTACCTATAATTCCCCTTCTTCGAACAGTTCCTATTCAACCTACACCAAGGACAGCAAATGAGCTCTTATCGCTCTTGCAAGATATTCAAACTTTGGTTAATCAAAACAGTACTATAGATACGCCATGCAAGCGCAAAGTGAAGATGCTTTCTCATGCAGCGGAATTTGCATTTGCGGATCGACAGAAACTACTCATGGAGAACTGCGATTTATTTGAACAAAATTGCAACAAGGTTACAAGAGAGTCTCACCATGGCATATCACTTGGAAACGCACGTGTTATGAGCTTTGAAGATATTACTTTAGCTCGTACACGTCGGGCAGCCAAGGGCGAAGAAGCCCTGCGCAAGAGGGAAGCATTGGCCAAAAAAAGGCAACCAAGGATGCGACAGGAAATTGAAAGATATCTACGAAGAGCACATTGGCTGAAAAAGCCAGGGTCAAGCAAAGACGGAGCTATGGGAAGCGTTTACATCTGTATTTCAGTCTTAGTTGTAGCTGCAGTTGTTGCGAAAAATTTAACTCGGTGAACAATGTGTGTCGCTCGCTACGGATGCCTTTTAGTGGTGACTCTTCCCTCCATCTAGCCATTGGGGCAGCTTCCGCTCGGGTCGGCAAATACCCCACGGGCTCGGCAAGTAGACATGTTGTGCGAGGTTGGCGGAACACCTGAGAGTCCCGCCAAACGATGAGCTTGCCATGTACCATGCCATGCTCAGGTGTACTATGCTCACTGCCGCCACTAAGAATTTCTATAATTTTGCTCACCGCCCAGAGACCCCAATTTTGTTCCTCAATGGCATTTAAACCTGCAGCATAGTTCCCACATATTAGCCATCTAGAAACAGGGACCTTAGAGAAACACCCAACATGTTAGACCAACCGCAGACCAATGGCATTACCCGTTCTCCAAGCACTGCAACGCCCGCAATGTATACCACGCTGTCCGACGCAGACAGCCATCCTGGGAATGGCCAGGAAGCATCGCTCCACCAAGTATGTTCCCGCCTTAACGCACGCGTGACGGCCTTCCTGGAGGAGGATCCGGCTACCGACCGTCTCCGAGACGTGCAGGAGCAGACGCGGGTATCGCTGGATATGCTGGAAGAGGCCTTGTCGAGATACAGGTACATGTGTTATTTCCCCGGTCCAGAATACCCGATCTCCCGTACCGATACAAAAAGCAGGGCCTTTCCTAACGCGAGTATACTTCCTCCTCTAGCGTCCCGGAGCTCTCCATCTCGTATAATGGCGGGAAGGATTGTCTCGTCCTTCTCATACTCTTCCTCGCCGTTCTTGCCCGGCACGCCAACAAGCACTCCACCTCAGACCCACAACAGCCCCCCGCCCTACCACCGGCCCTCCAATCTGTATACATAATATCACCCTATCCGTTTCCCGACGTCGACCGCTTCGTGGCCTCCAGTGTCTCCGAGTATGCTCTCGACTTGGCCCGATACGCCATGCCCATGAAGCTGGCTTTTACAACCTACCTACGCGAGAGACCACAGGTCAAGGCCATCCTAGTGGGGACCCGGCGGACGGATCCACACGGAGGAAAGCTGGGATTCTTCGATCCGACGGATCATGGCTGGCCTGCTTTTATGCGTTGTCACCCTGTCATCGACTGGCACTATGCTGAAATTTGGGCCGTGAGTTCCGCCCCTATTTCCCTCTCCTCCTCCTTATCCGTGGAGTGGATCTCTATATCTAGTTCGAGGAGATAGTGCCCAACCAGCTAAGCTGACATCTCCGCGGCTGGTCACAGTTCATACGGCATCTACAGATACCGTATTGCCCGCTCTACGACCGAGGCTATACCTCTCTCGGCGGGACCACGGACACACATCCCAACCCGGCTCTGCTGGATAGAACATTCACCTCCTTAACAGTGGGGAAGGAGGAATTGCACTTTCGGCCAGCCTACGAGCTAATAGAAGATGAGGAGGAGCGGTTGGGTAGAGACCGTAACACGCCTCAAGGGATGCGGACTCCTATGGGAGCTAGTACAGCTGGAGGAGCACAGACACCCAGAGAGGAGCGGTGAAGCAATGCCAGTGCACACACGAAAACATAAAGAGGACAACGACACGATAGAGACATGATCATGTCGACTTTTGCCGCATATAGAATAGCGATATACAGGTGGCTTGTCATTCATTCGTCGTTATAATAGTACCTCTTTGGTGGTTTATTCACGAACGTACTCATGTCGGAAGTCATGAACATAGCACGCAGGCGCACCTCATCTGATAGAATTGAATATAATTTGGAAGATCTACTTTCAGTTTCATGCAGATTACAGGCTTTCGGGAGCTAAGGATGCGGTTTCTCGAGAAGTTCTTGGTCAGGCTGTGATATCGTTCGCTTTATACCCATTATAATTCCCGTTTAAAACGCCGGCTGTGCATACACCGAGGGATTCTCGCAGACTGAGCCAAATCGGGAATTAGATTCTCAAACACCATTAAGCCATGACGGCCGTATGCCGGCGGGGGGTAAAAAAACCGAATCCCTCTGGAACGCCTCGATATGCAGTTCGTTGACGACCCTTGACCGCCGGGACCCTGTGAATCGACGATACTCCTCCAGGGCTCTAGATCACGGTCAAAAATTGCATCAGGGAGAAGTCGTGATTAGACTCACGAAGCTAAATTCCACCGCTGCAGCCTTCTCAGGCACCCCACAACCGTTCCCGTCCGGTGCCTGCCCATCCCGCAGCTGATAAGCAGAGGATAGTTCCTTGAATCCACAATATGATGCAGCGCGTCGATAACGCACTGCTCCGTTAGGGGATCCCATGGGTTACCACCTGACTCAGGCCACATGTTAGCTGTGTTAGATGGAGTTGAGGTAGGCAGTTGGGGTATTCAGTTTGGGTTTGGCCGGGTACAGGGATGGGTCGTCGGGAAACGAACCTTCGGCGATGCCTAGATGGTGGATCGTGAGTTCGTTATCGTCTGCGAAGGCTAGGAGGGATTCATTTGGTTCTTCGACAGCTGTAGGGGAGCTTGGGGAATTAGTGTTTGAGCTGGCTAGGGGGAGTGGTTCACGCGGTTTGGGCTCTCGTGCCAAAAGCCGAGGATCGACGTAGAGCAGGAAGGACAAAATAGACTAGAAATCAAAACAAGGACGGCGAACCTAGCCAGACAATGGTTTTCAGGTTGAGTTCAGATAGGAAACAGAGATTGATTGAGGACGGCTGGCCGGAGCGGAATAGTCCTTCTTCGACCTGAGAACGGTCAAAACATTACCGAAACAGAACTCTGTTAGAGCAATTTCGGGTTATGAAACTCACGCAGGCAAAGTTAATGGGAGGGACAAGCTGCATGAATGCACTACCCGCACTTATTGTGGGCAGAGGCTGTGGAGCGGGTGGTGGTGAGGGGCTTGAAGTGGAGTATCCGTTAACCATTGTGGTGCCGTTCGTCAAAAGAGAGGTGCCGTTAGTTAGAGGTCCGTTGGTCGGTGGTGATGCGGCGGAAGGTGATGAATTAGAAAGCCATGCTGGTTGTCCACTCGAGGAGTCTGAATAATCTGTTGACATCTGGGATCGGAAATTGCTTGAGGTGTTGCTTTGTTTGGCCTGACTTCGACAACAGGTAATCTGAAGCCAAGATGTGCAGACAATGCCGAGATGAGTATTGCGTCGGCCGTACTCGTAAAATGTCTCGATAAATATGAAATTAATTTAGATGTAAATATTGGCGGAAGAATGACGGATGCAAACAAACTCGACCTTGCGAATTACCGGAATGGGGTTAACTCACATAACCGCCGCGCTTATCGCGGCTACCGATCACAACGTCGACCTCCGCTAATTTCTTCGCTGCAAGACCTCCACACCAAGTTCAACGAATTCACCATGGCGGCAACAGCTGCCCGTCCGCCGATGCGCCTAGGCAAGAAGCAAGTATTTCTGTATGCTGTCCCCGTCCCCACTACTACCTCCGAAAGCCTCGTTCGTGCACTAACTAGAACCCACAGACCAAACCTCACTCTCACTCTCCTCCGAACCCCCTTCCTCCCGCCGACTTATGCATCCTTCATCGTCCCCCTAAACCTCAACAAGCTCGACATAAAAGACTACCTCTACAACGCCTACGGGATCCGCGTTCTCTCTGTGCGCTCGTTCGTCCAGCAACAGCGCATACGGCAGGATAAGCCGAATGCAAAGAATCCGAAGCCGCGCCGTTGGTTTAGGCCACGGGCGATTAAGAAGATGACCGTTGAGATGGAGAAGCCATTTGTGTGGCCGGAGGAGCCGACGAACTTCGATGCGTAGGTGTGCCCTGCGTTTTACTTCCCATTGATTGGCTCTGTTACTGATGCCGATCGCCTTATGTCAGTTGGGATAAAAAGTTGTTCGATGGCGTCGAGGAAGCACAAGAGCAAGAGATGAAGAGAAGGAGGGCGGAAGGGACACAGCCGTCAGGGGAAAGACCGTCGATTGCTGCTGAAGCGAAGAAATTGCTCAAGGGTGAGGAGGCTTGGAAATCGTCATGGGAGGGAAAGCCGATGTGGGAGGATGTCGGAGAGCCGGTTGAGGTGGAAAAAAACCTGTCGATATGATGACACGGCAGATATTTCTTGCAATTGGGCTTATTTGTTTTATCCTGTTTAGACAGATGCTATATAACTAAATCATCAGGATCTGTATTATAGCGATCCAAAACCTCGCTGTTGGACACAATACCACTTGAAGGTGGCTACAAGGGCTACGACGTCTGCAGGTTACCATAATCTTCTGCATTGGAATAAAGATGCACCACTTTCTTCCATCCATCCATTTGTGCCGAAGTCGTTGCACATGACGTCCGTTAGAACAGAATACGAAAATATTAATTTATAATCCAGAATCCCAAATGGACCATTTTCGTTCGCCTGCCTCCAATCCCGAATCCTTGATTCTCGCGTCGCTGCTGTAGAAATACACAAACGTTTCTGCTAGAAGGGTGAGTTCATCACGTTCGTAAGAACAATTGTACAGGCTAAGGAAGTAATATAGGCTTTAGACAATCCACGCTGCTAACTAGTTGAGGGTAAGAAAGTAAAATAAAGAAGAGAAGCTCAGAGACCCCTTGTCAAAAGGTTATACGAAGCCTCGAATCCCAGATAGTGCGGTTCCCGACTTGAATCCTTTTTTATCTTTTTTCTCCTTATCCTTTTTGCCGATATTTTGAACACCTCCTATAAGTTTCACCAGTTTTAGCACGGCTTCATCCTGAATGAAAGTGCAGGCGTAAAAGAGCTGGAAGGGAAATGGACACACCTCTACCGTAAACTCTCACTTCTGATGTCGGCTTGATCTTGACTTTCCCAGTTACGCCCTTAGCACCACTCGCTTCTTCGCCGCTGTGGGTGCTGCCGTTGTCATTGCTGCTGCTCAGGATACTCTCTGGGACCGACTGCTGGGTCTTCCAGCGCGTGATGGAGGCTTCAAATGGTGTTGAACGTTCTTGTACTGGGCTGGTGCTTGTGGAGCTGGGATATTTGTGCTGCGGTGTTTTCGGCCGCGTATTGACAGGCGCATTTGGATAACTGGAGCTTGTCATGCCAGCTGTCATAGCAGGATGGTGCTTGGTATTATATTCCTCGGGTAACGCGAGGGGATCTGAGAGGGCGTGAGCGCGGCGCCTGCTCTCCATGCCTGCGTCGTCTCGTTCAAGGGGGTGAATGTCATCTCTACGGACCCGACCATTGTAATTGTAATTCGAAGTATTATTCCCCTGTAGCTCGTTGGCAGCTTGCAGCTCGATCAATTTCATTTCAAGTTCTGTGTAGCGCGCAAGGAGGTGATTGTGGGCCTTCTTCAGGTGGGCAAAGCGTGAGTGGCTCGCAGCAAGAGCGGAGTCGAGCATCGACTGGAATCCGGGTGACGGCGAGGTTGGCATTGGGTGGTCCATAGACTGCAGACGGGACTCTAGCTCCGAGATGCGTTTCTCGTATGCCCTCTTCATCTTCTCCCGTTCGCCCTCGCGGGCCCTCAATTTCAGCTTTGTTGTCTCCAATTCTGTTAGCGCGCTATCCCTATTGTACTTTACCATGTCGGCCTCCCCATCTCTAACTTCGTAAGCTCTCAGTTTCTCATTCAGCCGTTCGACTTCGAGACGCAACTGATCGAGTTCAGCGAGGCTAAGCTCGAGTGACTGAAGTTTCTGCTTAGTGAGCAACTCCTTGGCTTCGCTCTCCACAACAAGTCTACGTAGGTGGTCACACTCCTGTCGTGCGCTCCGAAGCTCACGGCGTACAGATTCCTCTTCAGCTCTCCATTGCTTCTGTTCTTCACGTAAGGTTCTAATCTTGGTATTCAGCTCGCCCTCCCATTTCTTCGCGTGATTCTTGCTGGTGACCGTCTCTTTCCTCAACTTCGCATAAGACTGTTTCGCCTCTTCGAGCCTCAACTTCAAGGCTCGGTTTGTGTTTATAAGATTCTGGGTCTCAGCCTCCACCGTGGCTTCTCGAATATGCTTTCTTTGTAACTGACCAATGTGAGAGAGGTGTTGCTGTTTTAAGTACCGCTCAAAGTTCAGATCGTTCCTGAGTAGTATCACTTCCCGCTGAAGGAAGGCAATATTTCCCTGCGCGTTAGACGAGGCGGGTCTGATAGCAGGAGATCGCGTGCCAGTGCCCTGAGCAAGGGAGTTTATGTATGCGTCAAGCCGAGGTGACGCTATCTCCTGGGGATTCAGTGATGGGACACTGTCGTTCGGATGAGACTGGTGTACACTGCTCCGTAGCGATTCTTGAGTGCTGAGCATATCTTGAAGCTTCACCTCTGACTGTGGGCTAACGAGGTGAGCTGGTAAGGTTGGGCTATCCAATACATTGTCTCGAGCTTTGAAAGCTGGCGAGTTTTTCCTTGACTGCGCACCATTCGATCGTGATGATGGGTGACTGTTACTATGCTGAGATGACTTCCTGAGAAGATTGAATGATTCAGGAGCACCATAGCTGAGGTGGGAAGCAACAGCAGTTGATTGAGTGTTGCGCCAGCTGATAGCAGACCGATATCCGTTTGGTGAACCAACTTCATTGACCACTGTCGAGCCATCTTCGTCCATGGATAACAGGCTCTGCATTGGGATGTCTTCTGTTGCTACATATGCTTCCGGTATGTCTGGCAGCTTTGCCGTTGGTGGTGGTCCCGGATCATCTAATGTGGTGGGAATAGCCGCGCATAGTCCCATACATTCAGCGACAACATCTGCAGGATCGCTTTTCATCCACCGATTTAGGTCCGTCAGCTCAGACTCAACAGTCAGGTTGTAGAAGTTCGGATGCAGGAGATGAACTTGTCGAAACTGCTCGGTCCGAATTCGGATTGCCGGCTCATCAAGATCAGCTTCATCAGCTCCTGCATAGTTGGCGTTCTGTAGGTACTTGTATGGTTTCCTTATAAAGCTCATGAGATTGAGCGGGTAAAGTCCATAGAGGAATGTGAAGTAATGTATTAACTTTGGAATCGTAGACTCTGCAGTGTCAAAAGAGTAGTCCAGTTTCTCCCAGGTTGGGTCGGGTTGGGCTTCAACCTTTGGCAGTGAAGGGTTAAGCTTTTCGCCCTCGCCGTCCTCAGAAATTTTTTCTACGGTTGACTTGACAGGGCTGTATCTCTCCCAACACAAGATGCGACTGTAAACGATGAACAGACGTGGCAAATAGGATACTAGCGAATTCGGAATATGCGGCAAGAACATCACCAATGTGGTCAAAGCAAGGGAGAGAACCGTTGTTGATGTATCGGCCATGAGGCACTTAAGGAGATGTTCTAGCAGAGGAGTCTGAAGCACCAGGTGTAAATGAGGAGGTTGAAAGCGAACGAATGTGCCTAGCAAGCTCAAGGCTTGGGATCGGTGCTCCTTTTCGACCACAAGGGTGTCAATGGCGGTAAGAAAATCCTAAGGGGAAAGACGTCAATTCCATTGCCCATTGTAAACTACACGCCTTAAGTACCTTTGGTCTCCTCCTTCCAAATGCCACCAACAAAGATTCTAAGTGATTGGCCACGAATCTATATCGTTCATCCTCTGGTAAGATCGTTTGGCCGTCTGCAGTTAGAAGTTTGGTCTTGTCAAGGTAGACTTCAAGTAGCTTTTGGGTGAATAGGGCGGATGTTTGTGCCATTTCGCCGTCCACATCTTCATCTTCGTCGTAGACTAGCACACTTAGGAGAATGCCTCCTGCGTCCGCCACAACGGCCTTCTCTTGACCTAGCGAATCTATCGTTGGCCGTACGAGTAGATCCCACCATTCTAGAAGGCGATTGGGACCCTTTATTGCCGGTCTTAGTTGTCTCAAGGCAGCCAGGAATGTCGCATGCCTCTCACTGTCCTTAGCCACATGCTTGTTATATAGGTTGAGAAGCTCATCGTGCAATCTCTGCGATTCGTGGTCTTCGATATTCTGGTGTTTGTCTAGATAAAACTGAATTACTTGCTGGAGCTCGTCAGGGAGCGGGTGCGGTGGCTTTGGGCTCGATAAGGCCTGAATCAGAGTTTTGACAACCTCCTTGAGCGATCTATATCGTGTAGTACGACTATTGTTAGCCACAGTTTGATAGACAACGGAGTAGCGCCCGAGTAGATGAGGACAAGCGGGTCTCCTCTCGATGGAATAAAGGGTAGGCTTACCCAGAAGACATTATCGTGCTCTTCTCTGGATCTGACTGCGAAAGGACCGTAGCTGTGGCTTGCCTAAGGACGTGCAAGGTTGTCTACCCGTGAGACTAGGCACCAGTGAATAGAGAGGCAGCCGAAAAAGTCATGAAGGAATTTTTTCTAGGAAGTGAAATCAGTCTTGGGCCTGGGAGGTTTTCATCGCTATTCCATCCCGTGGGATCTCTCGCCTTAGCGAGCTGTAGCGTGGGGAAATGCAGTGCTATCTCATCCTATATGGTGCCAGTAAGCAAGGGAACTTACCAGTCGTCCGACAAAGACAGGCCCAGGTCCACTTGTTTGAAGGATTTGGTGATTCGTTGAAGACGCGGTGTGATAAAGGGCGAACAAGCGTCCCACCTGGCCGAAGCCAAAAAGCAAATCCGAGAAAAAGAGAAAGCGGCGAAGCGGCTTTCTGGACAGCAAGCTGCTTTCTTTTTGTCAACAATTCCATGCGACGGTCCAATTTCCCGGGGAAAATTAAGATGATTGTTCCTAAGGAACTATTTTGGAAGTTGACAGGGCTGCTTGCTGGCACTTGCTTGGGGGAGTTCTCAAAACGTCTAACGGCCGAGGCAAGGTATGAGATAAGCCTATCTGTACGTACTCTGTCACATCAACATGACAGGAGAGCGAAGAGTTAACGCGACCGAGAAATTAGTCGTCGTCCCTATAGCAATTCAACGCCTTGTACCCCGAACTCCTCTCGACTTGTTGCGGATCGGAGGCAGGGGCGTAAACATGGATGGCACGGCGGTTGGGCTTTAAGTAGTACATAGGTGTAGTGTGTCGCATGCAGAGAGCAATATATGAATGGAAACATTAGTTGTTCTTGAATCCGGGGGACACCCTAGCGCACCTCTACGCCCAGAACGCAGCGCATATGCGTCTGTCCCACAGGTCAAGCGACAGGAAAACAGGTACACGGCAGAAGCAATTATGTACTCTACTCCATGTCCCGCTGTTCGATGACTGCATCGAGTACGGCGTGGGCGACGAAAACTCGGTTAAAGTCAGCGGGATGCCGCATTGTCCGCAATGCGCTTTGAGCTTTTCGAGGCATTTTTGTGGTTTTGGGCAAAGCTGAATGGCACAAGCCTGATAGAGAGAGAACTGCCGCGAGATAACGCAAAGCGGAAAAGTCACGAAGTGGGGGTCCGTCCCGTTCATCGTCTTTCATCGAGCGGCCAATGCATCGTCCCCCTTATCAATGGCGTGCAGCAATGCCAAGGCGTTATCGAGTTGGCACGCTAATGCTTGTCAAGGTCCACATAAGTGTAAGTGTGCGCATGCACTTATACACGACCTCCTACGGCGTGGCAGCGGAGCGTGCAGGATTAGCCGGGTGTGGCTTGATTGTTTAAGGTTGCCTTTCAATATACTAGTCTCCCTCGGGAACATCCCTTATTGGACGCAGCACCCCGAAACCTGAGCAAAATGGCACCCATCAACTCGAAGCATCCCTCCATTGCCGACGTAGTGTTATTTCCAGGGGTTAGTTTGGCTGTGCCGTAGATCCGTTACATGGGTTGTCGTAGCACAGACTACCGCGTACACTTTGAAGCCGAATCATCCGCTTCCCGCACATTAAATTCCATTTCAAACACGTTGTCTGCAAGCCTGTCACGCTACCCTGCAGGAGTTGGGGTCGTGGGCATCTCGTTCTCCCATTGCCCTATTGTCCCACTGTCTACTCCGTACAAATACCATCACACCAAACTTTGAGATGCTAGGCGTTTCAGTCCACACTTGCAGCCGTGCAACAGCCGAGCGAGTCATGATGCCCCCCCGTCTGTCACACTGACGTCGATCTTTGGACTCTCATACCGGCAATGGTTAAGGCTACCCTATTAAATACCCTGTAATGTGTAGACGTACAGTGAAGTTGAATATGCCATCTCAAGACGTTGCATGGCTGGTGGAGTTGTCATACATGCTTCTGCGCGACTCACGTAAGAACGGTGCGCTCTGCTCTTGCACCTCCGCAACTTTGCGCTGTAACATATAATCAGATGTCACAACGTGTACCGCAAGTGGCGTCCTTGCTATAGCACGTACTTCGTATTGGCCGCCTAAATGTGTCTCTCGTGAATGCACCCTACGCCAAGTCCAACGGTATTCCTTTGGATTTTCCCGGCCGGAGCGATAACGCCTCATGGCTGGTATGTCTGGTCGAAACTCTTCCTTAGCTAGCTTTGCGGGTATCTCAACATGATATCTCACTGAAATTATGCCAATAGCATGCCACTGTGATATCAAAATGATGTTGGGGCCGTGCAACAGTCGTGTTCCAGTGGCGATAGAATATACATGAGTTCCAATTTAACATTCTGCATGCATAATTCTACGACAGTTTTGAGATACAGGCAAGGCTAGCTCAAGTTGCCCCAACAGTATATAACGCACCGCCAGGTCAGATTCATGCCACTGGCCCGTGCCTTTCGGCGATTCTTTAGTGAATTCCAAAGAAGCGATGTGGAAATTGGGCCCACCCGAATGCTGTAGCTGTGGAATGCCTATATATAAGGCAAAGACGCTAGGTTTTCCAGCAATGTTTGTGGAGAAGATTGAAAAGTACCCCCATTCTTGAATTGCATACATGTATTTACCCCATTTTGGATTAGCTTGCCTCGCTTATCATCGCTAATCAATAAGCGTACTCGTGTTTTTGCGGTGGGCAATTCTCCGAGCTCGCAACAACCAAGACCAACCTCAACTCCACAAGTGTCGCGCCTCAGGACGTACATTTAAGGTGCGTCTTTAGCAAACTGCCTGGGCCGTACCTAACGCAAGTACCTCCAGCCTTTGAAGCCGCAGAGTCCCTTTCTGGCTGGGCCTTCAATAACTCTAGCTCTTCAGTTGTATCTCCACCTAAGACTGCGGCCTTGCTCATCTCAGAGTCCAGATTTTGGCAGGTTTTGGCCGCCATGGAGCCTTCTTTGGGTAATCGCAAGGAGTACCCGAAGATCATTCTATTTGGAGATTCCCTCACAGAACGGTCCTTCGATACGGCTACGAAGGGCTTTGGGGCCGTACTGCAGAACTATTACGCTCGAAGAGCGGATGTGATGAACAGAGGTTAGTTGTATCTGGAAGTAAGGAAGGCCTTTGCGAGTGCTTACTCTTGTTTTCTAACAGGCATCTCTGGGTTCGTTTTCCAGCTCCCAGGGATATCTAGCTTGCCCTTCCAGTAATATTCAGGTCTAACGTTGCAATAAACAAACAGCTATAATACGACTTGGCTTATGCCGCATTTTAAGAATATTATCCGCCTTCTTCAAGCAGCTAATTCAACCCCACCACTTTTCTTCACTATCTTCCTTGGAGCGAACGATGCCATTCTACCGAAATTCTCACAGCACGTTCCTTTGGACCAATATGAAGCGAATCTACGGTTCTACGTTGACACTCTTCTCGCACATCCAATGACTAAAGGGACCAAAATTATTCTCATCACCCCCCCACCTATCAATATCCAGCCTCCAGAGGAAGATGAATTCGACATTCCATCTGTGCGGGAAGCTTTACGTCCTGACGCAACAAAGGATCCTGGTTATCTGACGTATATGAATAAGAAAAAGTACGCGGAGAAAGTAATGGAGATCGCTCAGTCGTATAAGGATAATGGCGATTTGGTTGCCGGATTGGATTTCTGGACGGCGATGATCAACTACGGTCGGACGAGGGGGAGAGAAACAGGCATCCCCGACGACGACGAGAAGCTTCCTAGAAGCGGTGTTCCCGGTGCCGTTTGCTTCGGTGATGGTGTCTTCTTAGATGGTTTGCACCTTGGACCCCTCGTATGTGTCCTACACAATGTTGCAGGCGAACCTTGAATGTTTGTCTCCGGACTAACTTTTGGCAGGGTTATGAAGTTTTGTCGACGGAGCTTTTGTCTTTGGTTACAAACAAGTGGCCAGAGTTAAGAAAAGAAGCCATTCCACTACAAGTACGCTGTTCCTAGGTTGTCACGGGGTGACGAGCGCTCACTTCCAATGACTAATTTAGCCGATATAGATGCCATGGTGGGGGGATCATCCGCAGGCCAAGGATTCGGAAGAGGCGATCGCGCGAAGGGAAGCTGACGAGAGAAACACCATAGAAACCGGCGTGATCCCATCAAGATGGCTCTGACTCTTTTCCTTTCCAGCACAAATTTTTAAAGCGACAGGCGTAGATAATCAAGGTTTATCATGGTATAGGCGTTACATTTGTCTATGATACCCGCGAATCCCCGTCATGTTACCCCCGATTCATGGTATTGCCAGAGCCCCTGAAAATATCGTTAGCAAAATTTGCGGCACAACTCCAATACGATGTCATATACTTTGGATTGGCTTCTGCGAACTCATCCCACGCTCTCGCTTTCAGCGTCTCTTCATCTGCTTTTTCGTGATTATCCTCGTCTGGTTTAGGACGCACACTTGAAGCTTCGCCGCCGCCTTCTATGATTCCCCCTCTTCGCCTCTCCTCTTCCAAATACTCATCGATAGTCATGGTTGGCAGGTTGTGGCCAGGCTTGAACACCCCGTTTCGTAACCTCTCGCGACTATCTAGGAAGGTAAATAGCCTTAAGGGTTTGCCATCCTTACTTAAGATCGGGCCGGCATTTCCTCCAGTGAGGAGTTGGGAAATCGGAGGGTCTAATCGGTCAGAGTATGTGTCTGCTGCACCGTTACGCTTCCGATGATCAGCTGTGTCTGGCTGCGCACCTGGAGGCGACGTTGGGGGCGCCATGGCCAATATCTGCAGTTCTTGAGCTATTGATTCTAGTGATTGAAATGTCTGATGCGTGTAGAACTTGATATTTGTCAGGTGAAGGTCCCGGAGGGTAGAATCGTCATTCTCAAGGGCTGTAGGGTTTTCCGCCAGATACTGTCTTGCTGTCAGCCGGAGCTGTTGTATTCACCAAAGCCTCGTATCACACCTCTAGCTTTCGCTTCATTTCTTTCTCTTCCTTGAACCTAGCAATCTTGGTTTGTCTTCGAGCTGCAGCATCAGTAGTTGATGCAGTCGAGAAGGAATCGCGGCCGTCAAGGAATTGCTCGTAAAGCTTTCTATCACTGCTAGAGAGAAGCTCGTATGTGTCAACTAAGTGTAGGTACCTCTCGTAAGCTTCGCGGGCTTGCTGAAGGACTTTCTTGCGGTCCGAGATATTGTTCTTGAGAATGAGTTCCGCGAAGTAGTAGTCGATGAGCATATATCTTTTGAGCCTGTTAATTACAAATCCATATATTCACAGGAGGCTAGAGCATCGTACTGGAGATCACCTGAAGCAATATCGTCAGCAATTTCATTAGGACTAAAGAGAGAAAGCTGATCCGCGAGTGTCCGACAATCCTCGTATGCAATGACCGCCGCGCTTAGGTTGCCTTGAAAACCGGAACTGCTCGTCTCAAGCGCCGACTCTAGCTGTTTACGTTGTGCTTCAGCTGAAGCATAGAGGCTTCTGAGGCTCTTAGGTTCTGCCATAGTTATTGCGGTGAGTTATTGTAGGGCACGGCAAGTATTTTCATGGTTCTGAAGTCAGACTGGCGGAGTAGGTTGTTGTGCCCCGCCGTATCTGCATGACGATAAGCCGTTTATCGGATTCGTGTGGCGTGGAACTAAACCAACAGTTATTTTCTCACGGAAGGATCAAATATCGATATCAAAATGTCTGTAGAAACTATTACGACCATTTCTCCAATTACGAATAAACCTATCCTTACCCGCACTGGTCTTTCGGAATTGGAAATTCAGCCTCTCCTCTCGAATTCTGTGAAGGCGTTTTCGACATTCCGCCATACCCACCCTCTTTCTGAGCGGCAGCGGATAGTTAAGCAAGCCCTGAAGATCCTTGGAGACAGGCAGGATGTGTTAGCCAAAGAACTAACAGAGCAGATGGGGCGTCCAATTGCCTATACCCCGAAGGAAATAATTACAGCAATTCGGAGATCTGAGTATTTACTCGGGATCAGTGAAAAAGCCTTGGCAGTCACCGAGGGCCAGGCGGAACACGGGTTCAAACGTTATATCAGAAAAGAAGCAATTGGGCCTGTATTAATCATTTTTGCCTGGAACGTAAGTCTTGCTCATGACGACAGACCGATGTGTAAACCTCCTAGCAGATGTAGTACTAATATGTTGCGACTATATCCTCAAGTATCCATATCTTATCTTGGTTAACTCCTTAGTACCAGCCATTCTTGCAGGAAACACCGCAATTCTTAAGCCGCCCCCTCAGACACCGACAATAGTCGAGCGCATCTCGGGCATCTTTCTTGAGGCTGGACTCCCTCCGCATGTCATTCAGTACTTTCACTGTGGATCTCCAACGCTACTTTCTACCATCATCCGCGCTCCTGAGATTAAGCTAGTATGCTTCACTGGATCTGTCACTAGTGGAATTGCAGTGCAGAGTGCGGCAAGCGGTAGAGTGGTCCCTGTCGGATTAGAGCTCGGAGGGAAAGATCCGGCTTATATTAGAGCTGATGTAGATATAAAGTGGGCAGCAGAAGAGATAGTCGATGGAGCGGTGTTCAATTCCGGACAGAGCTGCTGTAGCGTTGAGAGGGTATATGTTGATGGAAAAATCCATGATGAATTTGTAGCTGCCATTCAGGAGGTACTAAAGGGGTAAGTCATTGCACTCACACTCGCTATACTTGTCTCCTGAAGATCATTGAGGTCTTTCCTGACCTTGGCAACTCCGTAGCTATAAATTGGGCGACCCTTTCGAGAAGAGTACACATCTTGGACCCGTCATATCAAAAAAATCTGCAGAGACTATAAGTTTTCATATATCTGATGCTATCTCCCACGGGGCAAAAAATGAAACACCAGATAATGAGAGTTTCAAATCTCCACCTCTGGACGGCAATTTTGTGTCACCAACGCTTCTGGTTAATGTCAATCACGATATGCTGGTAATGACTGAGGAGACTTTTGGCCCCGTGATACCTGTGATGAAAGTAAAGGATGACGCGGAAGCCGTGCGGCTGATGAACGACAGCGAATTCGGTCTAACTGCCAGCATTTGGACAAAAGACATAGCTACAGGCGAGCAACTGGCCGATAAGGTTGAAGCCGGCACAGTATTCGTCAATAGGTGTGACTTTCCTAGTCCCGTGAGTGAATTGTTCCACAGCAGAGGAGGGTCACTTGTTACTAACAGGGACAATTAAGGACCTGGCATGGACAGGCTGGAAGAATTCTGGCCGAGGCGTTACACTGAGCCAGTTTGGATTCGAACAATTTGTGAAATTGAAGAGTTTTCATATCAAAAACTACCTGAAATAGATTCTCGGAGTTTTTGAGATATCTCCCATATCTCATCGGACACCTCTATAGCTTAAGCTCAAAAGTATTCCTCCACTTAACTAAGCGGCCATACAGCTTGTCCTGCAAGCATAGCTGCAAGAGGATGTACTAGCCCTGAAGTGCTGACAGACACGTACAATCATAGAAGTGTTCGTGTAATATGTGTATATGCCCTTAAATGTCGCAGTGTTCGTGATCTTGTGTCCTAGTACTGTAGAAGTCACATTTTCCTAAGCAAGCTATTTTGTACAACACATGTAGAAATCAGCTGCATTCTTGGTCCCGTTTCATCTGAATTACGCCTGTATTGACTAATCTGAGGATTTGAGGAGGCGACTCTGTCGATCTCATTTCCTCGTCTAGATGTTTCTCTGCGGCCTGATTAGACATAGTTACTCTATGCAAGGGGTACCAACGGAGTTTACGGCTTGCCATTGGCAGTCATGATTGAGGTCTTATCTAGTTTCGTTGGAGACCGGTGTTTTTCTAATATCCGAAACCCTGGTGTAGTCTCTTGGTGGGATCTTGTCAGGCGACAGAGACAAGCTCACTGCTAAACTCTGTCCCTCATTCTCATTTCCTTTGTGGCTCACAATGCTGTCCGAATGGTGATTTATTCTCTAAATATTGGCATGTGGCGATGCTACAGAAACTCCTTCTTATTTGCAAAGAGGACTAATGCTCCTGCAGAAAACTATGATGATTAAATGAATTCTTTAGTCAAGTTCTTGTTTGAGTACTTTTTAAGCATTTTAAGTTTAATCTCATTTACACTATAAACAAGATCAAAGGGTGAACTCTTCCCTTTTTCTATAGTTATACCATAATTGTAAATTCTATAGAGAGAAAGTTTATCTACTATTTTTGTTCTAAACAGTAATATAAACTTTTTATACTCCTTGAGGACCATACTATTAGTGGTCTTCTTGGGTCCAGATATTGCAAATTTCATTCTTAGTTAAGCATCATTAACTTTATTTATAATGACACAGTAGATGCATATTTCTGATTCTTAATATACTCTTATAAATATCGCTGCTCCTATTATCGCAATAAAGAAGTATTTATTCTGAAAGGCTTTGACTACAGTATGGTTAGGGGGAGCTAAAGCACTTCTGATAATTAACTCTTGAATATATCGTTTAATGTAATACTTTGAATTAAAAATTATCTTCTTTTCTCAGAACCTGATTTTGGAGTTATAAAGTTATAGCTAAGAGATGCTCATGACTATAGAGTATAACCTAATGAAGTTATAAAAAACTACATATCTGCACAATAGCCATTGAAGTTTATGAAAACTCCAGTAAATTGTTAAATTGCTTTACTTTCAATTAATCATTTATCTAGAATCTCTAGTACTTAAGGTTTTTCTAGGTTTTGGAGTTTAAAATAGTACTATTTGATGAATCTTCTGTCTATAAATGTATAACCTGTTATGTTACTGTAAATTAAAGTATAAGATTGAACTACTTTTTCATTAATGCTAATAGTACATGGAAGGATAAACTGAAGATCCTCTATCTGGAAAAGCTTCCTCTTAGATACTTAAGGTACTACTGAATACCAGAACGGTCTTATTCCTGTAGTGATCTGTTCTTTTTTTTCTTGTCTCAATTGTATATTACAACTTACTTCTGAAACTGTCTTTTTCATAATTTCTCTTCTTCCCTAACTACTGCTTCCAATACTTTTATATTCTTCTAAAAGTTAATTGGGTACTAGTATACTATATGCTTTATCAACTTATATCTAAAACACAGTATGTCATAGAAGCAATGATCTCTTTCCTCTGATTTAAGTTAGAATCTAGCCTACTGTAGTACTACTTAAGCAGCTCTGGTATTCATGGAGGCAGTTCTATAGTAACTTTAATTACTATTTATAAGGTAGGTTGCTTTAGTTAAAGTCTCTGTTTTAGCCTGCAAGAATACAGGGAGGTAAATGAATTACTTGTTGAATAGCTTCTTCTTGTAATACTGGACCCTCCACTCATTATTTATTTTAATACATATCTTTAAAAGTCTCCCCAAAGTTATATACTCCTCTGTTGAATGCATTACATATCTTAGACGTTCTTTGACAGTCTTCTCTTGAAAATATCCTTTAAGGTAAGTTTCTTATACCTCAATGATATTGATAACTAAACAAAGTTGGCCAGGTATAGATAATATAACTAATTTTCTTGTTTCAGGTTAAACAAGATTATAGATGCTATTGTCTTAGAGTCTAAGTTTCTAAATGTTGCCTTGATAACATTGACAAAGAGAATAGTTCAGAATGAGGTAATAGTAATCATTCATACTACCCAGTCTATCATGGATATTTTGAGCCTCAAGCCGTAGAATGTTATAAATGTGGAAATAGTACAGAAACTATTGAATTAAATTGCAAATAAAATTCTATTGAGTATGGTATATAGTCAAAAGAGCTAGTTACTACAAAGCCAAGAAAGTTATACAAGTAATAATCGATGAACTACAAAGACTTCTAGCTAGCGACTAGCTAGGAATAATTTAGAGAATTTAGCTAATAAGCTCTTAACCAGCTAAGATAACTGAAAAATATATCAACTAAAAGTAATGATTTATGCAGTGATTATATATAGGTAAGAGAGGTATGAGTTACACAGTAACTCAGGTTTCTTTAATTAGAAATTAGGTTATGAGTTACACCTTGACATGATTATAATGTAGTATGCAATCACCCAATGGCAAGTAATCGGTGACTCAATAAAGAGTTACTATAACGAGCATTTAAAAAGCAGCAGAAAGTACTTTTCTCTTCTCTTTATCAAACTTATTATTTGAAAATGTTTACTTAGTAAACTAAAGCCTTATTGTTTAAGATATCGAAAGTTATAATTGTATACTACTTCGTTGAATTCCAGCTGGGAAGTGATTTTGGTTCCCAGCAACAAAAAGACCCTATTCTAAATTGAGTTACTTGAGATACCCAAGTCCAAGTAACATACACTAGTATTACTTATCTTATAATACCTGAAGCTTCTGCCATTACACAGCTACTTTAGAGTATTTTGTTACCATCTCTCAACTGAGCTAAATATTAGACCAAAGTTAACCCTTTAAGCAATAATTCAGTATATCTGATCTTGTTTTTATTATTTGCGAGTACCACAGTATCTACCTTGAACTTAAGTTTAAAAAGCAGGATCTATTTCTGTAGCTTCTTACTGTCACTTCCATTACATTGTTTAAGATGGGAGGTTTTAACAAGTTTAATGAGGTGAAAGCCTTCTAACTACTTAATAAGCTAAGTAATTTTATTATCTTGGGTGATAATAGTAGTGAACATAGCTACGACTTTTCTTTTCATAGTGCTTAATACTAAATTAGGTGGAACTTGAACAAGATTGAACATAATATAATAGTAGAGACTTTGAGTACTAAGAGATAGGTGATACTAGTACGCATTACTTAAACTTAAGTATTTTAAATAACTTGATTTGTAAATAAAGTCTTCTCATTACCAGGGGCCAGAATTACTTCTTAGCTGGAATACAACAAGGCAGTATATAATTATATTTTTTAATATTTTGAATAATAAAACTTGATTGCTAAGTAACAAATTTTCAAATAATATATTTAATAAAGAGAAAAGAAAATTACTTTCTATTGCTTTCTAAGTGCTTTTTATAGTCGCTCCTTATCAAGTCACTGATCACTTACCATCAGGTAATTATACACTACATTATAGTCACTTCAAGATATAACTTATAATTCAAATTTTAAATAAGAAAACCTAAGTTACTGTGTAACTTATACCCTTCTTACCTATATATAATTACTGCACAACTTACTACTCTTAACTGATATAGTTCTTAGTTACTTCAGTTGGTCAAAGATCTATCAACTTGCTTTTCAAAATCACTTTTAATTAATTATTAACTAGGGGCCTTTATGGTTCGTTAGTTACTTCCTATATAACTCTTCTAGCATTGTGATAGCTGGCTAAGTTTGCTAAATAAAGACTATTCAACTAAGATATTGTCTTATGTTTTTTAGTTACTACATATAGTATGCAGTATACAGGCTTAATAGTTTATATGCTACCACTTTGAACTCTACTTCAGCAAGTACTTCTGCTATTTGTGTTCAGTAGTCAGCTCTCTTAATCATACATTATACCTAATAAAGCTTTGTTTATGATCTGATCCAATGATTCCTGCACTACTTCTATATTTATAGCATTCTGCAGCTTAGGGCTTGAAATGTTCATGACACCAACTGAAATAGTTTAAAGATGTATCAAACAGAAGTAGTAAATTATACAGTAATTGCATATAGATAAGAAGAATATAAGTTACAAAATAACTCAGGTTTTCTTATTTGAAATTTAAGTTATAAGTTAGGCCTTGGCATGACTGTAATGTAGTATGTAATTATCTAGTGGCAGATAGTCAGTAACTTAATAAAGAGCTATTATAAAAAGTACTTATAAAGTAATAGAAAGTACTTTTCTTTTCTCTTCATTAAATGTATTATTTGAAAGTTATATTATTTAGTAATTCAAGCTTTATTGTCTAAGATATCAAAAGATATAATTACATACTATCTCATTAAATCCTAGTTGGGAAGTGATTCTAGTCCCTAATAAAGAGAAGACCCTGTCTACAAATTAAGTTATCTAGAATACTTAAATTCAAGTAATATATATTAGTATTACTTATTTTATAATACTTGAAGCTTTTGCTACTATAGTTAATCGCTCCTCATATTGCTCCCTTTGTATTATGGTAACTAATTAAGTTCGCTAAGTAATAGTTACCTAACTAGAGTATTGTCTCATATTTTTCAGTTGCTATGTACAGTATACAGGCTTAATAGTTTGTACATTACTATTTTGGGCACCAAACTCTAGTAAGTTCTATTACTATTTGTATTTGATAATCAACTTTCTTAATTATGTATTATATCTAATAGGATTTCATTTGTGATTTAATTTAATAGTTCCTGTGTCATTCTTACATTTATTGTATTCTGTGGCTTAGGGCTTAAGATATTCATGACGTATAAAGGCTGGATCAATGAACAATAAGCTAATATTATTTGAATAGATGAAGTGACATTTGAGGTTGGCAAAGATAGTAGAACTATTTGAGTTACTTAAAGGCATAGGGAAGACTTTAAGGAGCAGAATCTCTAGCCAAACTTTCAAAAGTGAACATACGTCGACTAGTGCTTAAGGTACAGTATGTGGTGAAGTAGTAGGGCCATTGGTATTTCTACTGAAGAATAATTGTATGACTGCTAAACTTTATATTGAGCATATTCTAAACCAGTATTTGAAATTCTTTGTGAAGGAAATCAAAAACAACGGAAAAAGCAACAAGTTCATACTATGGATAATAATGCGCCATGTCATGCTGCGAAATTAGTAAAAGTTTAGAGAAAGAAGAGTAAAATTTCTGGCATGCAATGGCTTGCACAATCTTCTAATCTTAATCCCATTGAGAATATTTGGAGCATTATTAAAAGAAAGATTAATACTAGGAGACATCGTATTCACAATGTGGAGGGGATGCTACGGGTGGCGCAGGAGGAATGGGGTAGGCTTGCCTACGAGGAAGTGTTGAGCTGCACGAAGAGTATGCGCGGGAGGGTAAGAATGTGACTGAAGAAAAAAGGTGGACATATTAAGTCCTAGCGAAATTCTCCCGGTCTTTCTCTCTCTTTTGATCTACCTTTTCTCTTCCTGTGGCACGGATTCATTGTTCTGTAGCATTTTTCATAGAGGGTAGTGAATTTACGACCGTACGAACACTTTTTTGACACAATGCGAAGAATCCCTGTCTTATATTTATAGGCAAAATACACTAGATATCTTGCATTTAAGCACTCCGCACAGCAGAGCCAAAAGGAACCCGAATGCAGAATGCAAATGCAGCCGACGACGTACCCGGCGCGTAAGCTTTGTTGCCAGCCTAGCCAAGCCGGGAGGTGCAACGCCTCTAAGATATTCAATCTGCGTGCCCCGGCTCTATTTCTCTATGCACTAACCAGCAACTACTTTCACCGCTTTGGCTGAATTCGCGATGCGGGTTGTGCACTGGACACAGGTATACGAGCATGTTACAGGGCAGAAGAAACAGGAGATCCCGTACCTGGCTGTACTGTGCTAGAAGGTATCCGACGGACTTTTAGAATAATATCGTGCTATCGCTGAAGGGGGATGAGGAGGTGGATAGACCTTTTTAGGAGAGTACCCGTCGCTCTCCTGCTCTTCGTCCCTCGACGCAAAAACAGCTCAATATCAATTCAGTATGCTCTATCTCGTAAAAGTAACTGCCCTGGCCGCTCTCCTCATGAGCGCGAGGCTAGTCCACTTACCCGTAACCATGGTGCTGAACCGCACAACAATCAAAACAAGACAAGCCAAGCTGACATGACAATCTCCCAGTACCTCGGCCATCACCACGACCCCCACGACATGTAAGCCTAAGCTCGTCACCAGTGTCTACGCCATCCCAACCCTGCTATACACACACCGTCGTCAAGCCGTCACCAGTCTGCCCACAATTGCAGACCGTCTTCGTTGAGCCGAACTGTCCTCCTCCAGGCCAAGACGATCTCTTGTAACGACTCGTGCTGCCTGACCACCACGGCCGTCACCTCCACCTTGCCGTGTAAAACAGCTTGCCGTGTGGGCTACGCAACCGCCTATACAACTGTCCACGTTTGCCCCAAGGCGACTGTCACCGCCGCTGCTACTATCTAGGGATGCTTTGACGAAGGAGGGAGGAGTCGGATGGAACTGAGTGGGAACCAATGAGTCCACAGAGGCTTGCATTTGTTACCGCTGATTGCTATAGGGTGACTTCATTCAATTGTTCTCCGCTCATTTGATTTCTCGCCATGATATGCCCACACGACTGTGAAAGTAGTCGCTTCAGCCGTAAGCTGTAGAATTGTGTAGATGTTAGTGCTGGTAAAGTGCGCTTGTCTCTAGACACAACGTTGCAGAGTCGCAAAGTAGAATTATGAACGACTTCGCCTCAGGAACCGGGCCAATAAACTAACCACCTCGCCGCTATGGAACGTTGTATGCTCGTTGCAGCTGAGACTTTCCCTTGCTAGCCCTATTGGAAGATCTCGAGTAGAGATTTCCTCGTAAGATGTCGACATTCACTTGCTTCTCCGATTTGTCGTCTTATCCGCCCGCCGCTGGAGACAATGGGGTCTATTGTGGGTAGTACGTGATTGTCGGAAGTCACACCAGCTTGTCAGCTGTCTTCTGCTAGTGTTTCTCGTGACTTTCTGGGGCCGTTTCCTTCCAAGGCAGGTGCCTTCATTAGATTGTAGGTCGACCCAGGTTATCTGTACAGAGCATGTTGTGCCAATGATACCTGTCACGTTAACTTGCAACCCATTAATGTCGTAGAAATTGTACTGAAGCCTAAGCTAAACAGTCAGTCGGCTACGTTAGAGCGCTCTTCTGTTCTGGTTGCAAAAACAATATCAAAGAATAGCACGCCTCACTAAAAATGTCCCAACGCAATATAGGTCTATTTCTGTAGACAGGAAGAATTAATACACATGTGAGAATCTTGATGCATAGCCAATCGTAAATCAAGCGTTCACAAAGGGTTTAAAAAGAAAATTATTTCTTTTTATCGCAAATGCTGTTGTCAATGCCGATTCCCGATTATGAAGCTTATGCAAGACTCCGTGCAGTGCCGGCTAGGACGCCCGCGCCAATTATTCCTCCATCGAGTGCTTCTTTAAGAATAACCGACTTCTTGCGATTGTAGTTGCTCTCAGGGGTCCCGTAGCTGGATTCCCGACAGAGCAACTCGTCTATAAACCCTTGGCAGGTCCCGAGAAAATGGGGATATCGCGATATGGTGCCACCGGTGTAAGCAACTACAAGATCCTCTACTTCTGTCCCTAATGACTCCTCACCTGTGGCATGAGATGCCGTGCCATTTGTTTCAGGCATCTGCCTAGCATCTTCAACGTTCAGCTTCAGCTCTCCGGTGCACCCTAAAAGCCCGATGATTGCAGCCGCAATCAACCCCGCAGACCTCTTCTGAACCGCTCTTGCGGTCTGGCAGAAGATCTCAGCATGTTTGACAGTCCACTGCCAAGTTCCTTGTTCTGGAACAGGGAGCAACCTTTGAAGCTGGGATAATAGCGATGTGGAGGACTTGGAAGATGCTACCACGGTGGCAAGGAATGTAGTGGTCAGCGCATTCCGCTGCCTTAGTGTCTCTGGTAACTCGCTACTCTGAATACCGGACTCCGTAGTAAGGTAATCGAACATGATTAACCTTGCAAGCTCTCCCAAGTACCTTCCAGCCGTCATGTACTCAAATGGTTGAAACCCTGGAGCTTCGCAGGCAGCGTCAAGGATTTTATCCCAATTTGTGATAAACCCGAGCCTCTTCATAGGTGGTGCTGTGCCATTAATGGTCCACTCGGTGTTTACGACAGTTTCCATATCCTTCAAATTGTCTACCTCAGGGAGGTGGATCTGCTCCCGTTTGGAAGGATGGAGGTCCGCCAGCTTCATAGGAATAGTTGCATTCGTCCCAGTTCCGACAATAAGTCCCATCGCAACTCGGCTGTTTGGCCGCGATTTAACAGTGTATGCCAACGATGCTATTGTTGCGACAGTATCGTTCGTGATTGCCGCGATCCTCACGCGAGGAAGCTTTCCGACAACCCTTCGACGCTTTGGTGGCTTGTCGGAGACAGAGTCCTTAGACGATCCATTGGTGGCTACAGGAGTTATGTGCCTCTCATAGCCAGCTAAGAGCAGTTTCCCGAGGTTAAGGTTAGACGTTATTGCAAAGCCTTTGCCCATTGGCATCAAGGTAGCTTCCGCAAGGGAATGTTGACTACAGGCGAAAGACCGTCTTGTTAGCCGCTTTATGCGAAAGCAAACCAGTGATGGTGAACCTGTGGAGGCGAACGTGGGGAAATTGAGACAGAAAATGCACTTCCAGGCACGTTACACAGCGCATGGAAGCTGACGCAGAAAATAGACCTCAGCAAGAACAGAGCAACCTACATCATAGGAAAACTGAAAGTAACTCCCATGGCAATCTCGTTTGGAAGATCGTCCTCCTTTAGTCCTTCCTGGCCATTCGGACCGACACTCTCCGCGACGACTTCGGCAATGCAGTCTCCAATCCATGTAAACAAGTCTTCCGCCTTGTCCATCTTCAAATGCTCGCCAATTGGCCATGCTCTTTCAAAGGTCCTCCTTATTCGTGGTTTATCCACCTTAGTTGAAACATCACGTGATTTGAGATCGTCGCCATTTATCGTTGAGTGACTAGCAAAAGGATCGCGGTGACCATCGTTGATGTCACCGAGGAGCTCAATGAATCCGACTCTTAGGTTTGTCCCTCCCAGGTCAATTGCGAGGAACCTCCCGCGTTCTTGGCCAGAAGGAAGCGTTGTAATTGGCGTGGGCAGGAACTGGTCGGTGGAGTTCAACGCGAGGTATCGATAAGTCGAAGCGAACTGACGCGCAAGTGTGTGCAGTCTGTCCGCATCCACGGACAGAGGCTCCAGGAAGGGGTCTAGGATATCTAAGTCGTCTGCCATGGCCAAAGTTGAAGCGTATTCGTCTCTTTTTTCAAAAGGAACGAGGAAAATGGGGAAAGCTATGTGTCCAGAGACACGGAGACGGAAAGACAACGTTGGGGAGCTAAGGTCATGATTCACTTTGGCTCAGAGACCTCAGCCACCACTGCTACCTCAGCCAGTGCAGATGTGACCCTGCAGCAGTAGAGGTTCCAGCGGTGGAACGAGTGACACTAATTTTGCCGATGACTTCCTCATACGATGGAAGGCCGAGAAGAAGAACGTGCCACGAATTGGCGGGTTGGACGCCGAGGATTGTGATTAAGCATGAAAGCCGTCGTGTGTGCTCGAAACCGTGCCGCCCGATGTCAGGTCAAAGCATCTTCACAGCACCGCTTCGCTACCGAGATTGTGCACCGTGCACGTCCCTGAAATCTCCACTTGAGCCGCATCCTCTACTCTACATCATACCGTTCCAACACACGCTGCTCCGTCACTCTCCCCGATGCCTCTTGTGCCATCTGCAATAATGAACGAAAAGGGCCAGAGGGACCAAGCAATGTATAGTCCATCAAGAACTCGTCGGAGGCTATCCCTCGTGTTGCTGGCACTTCCATCTTTACTCATTTTCACCATTCTCGTCAATCCTTGGAATATGGCTTCGAGACTCCCAGGATGCATGAGAATGCCATTTCCGTCTTCCTGGATGCGGACAGAGACGGCGCTTATGCACAAACCCAAGGTCCGGTTAGAGGCGCACATTATGAGCAAGTGCCCCGATGCGCGTGATTGCCTGCGAGATCTCGTCGTTCCTGCTATGGAGCGGGTCCACAACATTGTCGATTTCAAGTTGTCGTTCATCGGAACGTCAGTTGCCTCTGCTTGAACAGCCACTCTACTTGTAGGGGCATGCTGACGATACTTTACAGGCCAACAGATCATGACGACGGCATCGCGTGCATGCATGGACCGAGTGAGTGTCTAGGAAACATGCTCGAGCTCTGCGCCGCTTCATTATATCCAGATCCCAAGATCTATCTAGGATTTACACTATGTCTTTCTCAAGAGTATCCATACATACCAAAGCGGGATCTAGTTGAGGACTGCGCCCTGGAACATGGTGTTGACTTTGGGAAGCTTAACGACTGCGTTAGCAGAGATGATGGATATGCCCTAGACATGCTGAGGGACAGCGTGCGGAGGAGTAGTGCCGCTAGAGTAAAGAAGAGTTGCACTGTAAGTGAAACATAAGGCCTTAGGAGGCCAGCGTTTTACCCGGAGTTTGCCTAACGCGTCTACGTTCTTTAGATTCGCCTCGAGGAGCAATTCCGATGTATTCGCGACGGTGGCGAATGGAAAGATTGTGAAGCTGGCTATGAAGTTTCAGATCTTGTTCGTGATATCAAGGCGATATACGCAGGCGATCCACCCGTACACTAACTGATCACTTGTACGACTAACTTAACATTTTTAATCTACAGAACTTCCTGCTCTGATATACTCAATATCATTTCCTAGTGATTCAAGCTTAATCATGCTCCCTAGAGGAGCCTTCGAAGCGCGATCCTCAGTCACAAGAAATTTCCGGTCCGCCTTAACATCACGTACTTTTTCCTCTACAGCTAGGGGTCAGGACTTTGCGTTGACCTCCATAGGCGACACCGCAACACTGGACGCGATCATATGGCTAGGTACTGTTTGCAGAGAGGCCTCAAGGCCAGAAGGCGCTCCCACAGCTATGAGACCGGTTCCAGTCGTTACTCCCGAATAAGTTCATGGTCTATCATTTCTTTACTCTACACATGGGCGTAGACGATATCACTGCTTCTCTTACGAGACTGACGAAAGCAAACATACCGACCGCATCCTCCCAATAGCCCCAACCACAACACCTAAATCTCAAAGAAACGACGCCCTATTTGCTACTATTGCACCCGCCTCAAGAATAGAAAAGAGAAGAGAGGAGAAATTATATAGCTTGCTCCATCTCCGTGATGTACAACTTGATATGCGAATCCATCTTCACAAACTCGTCATGGGCACTGTGTATCTCGTTCTCGATGTTCTCCTTCAGGTCCGCCATCTAAACATATACAGTTAACCATCTAAGTCCTACATAAATAAGACGAGGGAAAACCACATACCTTCTTCTCAGTCTGCTCAATCCTAACTCTCCTTCTCTCCATCTCTCGTCCCTTCTCGGCTCTCTCCTCCGTTAGTTTCCGGTGCACGGCCCGTAGCTCTTCCGTCTTCCCCTTCGCCGCCTGTGCCTTATCCCGCGCACCTTGTCTGAGTTTCTCGGTCCGTTCGTTCCATTTTGCCAGCTGTCTCTGGAGTAGCAGCTCTGTTCGTTCCACCTCGCGCACGTTGTTTCCTCGTTCGGATAGCGCGTCCCGGTGTCGCGCCGCTTTTGCCGCCTCTTCCTCTTCCTTTGTCAACTCTCCAGACACTTCCTCCAGTAGCTTCGTACACGAGACTACATCGCTCGTGACGACAGTGAAAGTATCTGTAGAAGTTTGGAGAGCGCGTGTGCGGCGGTCAAGTGCGTCCATCGTGGCTTTGTCGCTGGCAAGGCTATTAGACAAGTCGGCGAGAGACGACTGCAGCGCGGCCGGAGACGAGAGGACATATGGCCTGAGCTTCGAAGACTCCTGTTTGACCGCTAACGTCGCCGTAGTCCTGTCCTCTAGAATGCCCGTTAACCGCGCCTTCTCGGCCTTAGCGCGCTCCATCCGTTCGCTGACTTTCTCTTGGCCCTTCTTCAGCTCGAACAGTCTTGCCTTCAGCGCGTCGTTCCGGGCAGTTTTATCCTTGACCTGGACTTCCATCGCCTTGCGATTCTTCTTCATCTCCTCGAATCGCTGTTCCATATCCTGGTTCTCTAGGTAGAGCGTCTCAATGCGCCGTTTTGTGACCTCGGCCTTGTTGTAATGCTCATCCATCACGCTGGTCTGGGACTCTCTAAAACGTACGAAGTTGATGATGTACGAGAAGAGCTTCTGTAGCCGGTCGTGCGTAGGCTTTAAGAGGTCCTGAAACTGGAAGTCGTTAACGCCGCACTCCTGGAGGAGTCTCCTTAGACTTATGTAGAAACCCATCAGGTTCCTGGTGTCCCCTGGAATGGTGTCCATATATTCTCCGTAGACATCTTCCGCTGCTGCCCTCATTGCCGGTTCGACAGTCGCGCGTGTTGTATTCATGAGGAGCTCCGCAAACCACTCGAAGACCAGTTGAATCTGCTGTGGGTTCGGCTTCTGGAGATCGGCGACCGTGAAGGGCATACCAATGTCGCTGATACAGCCAGCGATCTCCGCATCGGGCTAATTGAGGGGCAGCAAATTAGCAATCCACCTTTGCTACGAAGCGCAAGAGAGCATGTTTTCGCACCAGGCGCATGAAAGAATCATTATCTTCTGTTTTCCTCGTAGTAGTGCTTCTGTTCTTCTGTTGGGACTGTTGTCCACCCCGAAACTGCTGGCTCATGCGCGGATTGAAATCCATCGTAAATGGGTTGGTTTGCGTGGATGTGAAAATGTGCTGTCGTTAGTGATGCTGGAAGAGAGATGGTGGCGTGAAGAGCTCGGTATTTTGTTTACGCGCGACGTGGGACAACAGAATGCCGAAAGCGGCATAGTCAGGGCAACATCACATGATCTAGCTGGAGTTCTTTTCTTTCTGAAAAGATTCATGTTTCAATAGCGAATGCCTCGAGCGACGATAGGCCATGGTGTAACCAATGATAGATTATCTAATTTCGTGCTGCGTATGTACGCCATAGTCGCAGCGGTTCTCCAAATCATGTGCGCTTGATGTAACGTGGGGCTGTTGATGCGCTGGTGATGGCGTGAGTGATATATTCGATTCGACGTTGGTTGCTTTTTGTTAGGCCAGAACTCTCGCCACTGGAGTCCTCCATATCTCCTAAAGACGCCAAGACCGAAGTGACGCTTTTTCTATCGGGACCCGCATTTAAAGCCCCGATCCAATCAGGCACGCGCACAACGGCCTGAAACTCGTCCCTCGCCAAGTCATAGGTCTGCTGAAGTGATTGTGGTGCGGTCTTATGCAAGACTGAATAGGGTCGGATCGTGGGTTTATGCTTTGCCCTGCCCCCCTCGATATTCCCACACACTTAGATCTGTACGCTATCAACTGAGCAAGCCTTGGACGAGCGCTGATTGATCGTCATGTCAAGTCAGGGTCTCCACGCTTTTCAAACAAGCAAGTTTCCAAGTTTATCTCAGACATTCCCTTGTGTCCTTACCACATTCTGCATAAGTTGCCTAGGGCAAGCCGTCCAGGTCCTGGAGAAGCTGATCCCCGAGCTGCTGCAACACTCGCATCACTCCGACGTCGCCGCTGTCGCTTTTAGCACGCACGCAGACGTGCCTAGGAAGTACGCCTAGGGAGCACATCTCAGTAGTGCCCTACCAACGCGGTGCAGCAGTAGGTGCGCCTTGCAGCGAAACTACTAGGATACACCCTCCTTTCTGCACCACTCCGGACCGCGCACCACCACTCACAGCGCACAATTCCTCCTCGATTACCAGGACACGCCCTGCGCCCACCTACAAAAAAAGGTCCTCCCACCCCAGCACCGTTGAAAGTTTAGACAGGCGACCACGCTCTACACCTACAGTAGTTAACTGCCTGCTTACCCGCACTCGTCTCGTTTACCAGAACCCGTATGTTGGGGTCGTGCGGTAGTTAAACTTGCTTGTCAGTGAAAGATCAGCAACTAACTGTTCGCAAAGAGATCTCTACGACATCATTTTGACGTAAAGGCTCATTCGTTCCCTCCACACGCTGGGCATTAGGCATTTCGAACCACCGGCACTACCAACGCTATCGCCTGAGCGTTCTTCCAAATCTAATCTCGGTAATCCGACCGATCGATCACAAAGTAGAGTCACTTCGCACCCGCCTCGAACTAACCACGCATCTCCAACGACTTTTTCGACGCTCTTCCGCGAGGAACGCCTCGAAAAAGCATTGGCTGGACTACTCTATCGATTCCATATCTGGAAGACAATCGCAAACTGACGAGCCTTTTATGTTGGCGACGAGGTCGCCGTCGCAGAGGTGGAGGAGAGCTACTGGACGGCGGACGTCCAGAGGAGACGATGGCGATTTGGCCCTTCAGACGAAGGAGCAGGAGGATTAGAAATGGTGGAGGCGCAAAGGAGGAGGCACCTCTTGTGTCGGCACGGGATCCGGGAGTTAATACTCACGAACTCAGTTATGGAAGCATTTCGCGCAAGATGAGTAGGAGGCGGAGTAAGGGAAAGAGGGCCAGGCTTGCAAAAACAAAAGCCGTTGATACAGACCCCGAGAAGGATGCGTACGCATATTCGCCGGTGTTGGCAGAGAAGTTCCCATTACCACCAGGGAGGGACCAACACTCTACTCAAGACAAAATATTCGAAACCCATGTCGATAATGACCCACATACCAGGATATCTCCTGAGAACTGTGGCGTTGCTCAGGCATATGATTATCGAAACCAACAATCCTTCTCTAGCTTTTCTCTTGACCGA
Source organism: Nothomitra cinnamomea (assembly GCA_022345685.2). Classification (NCBI taxonomy): domain Eukaryota; kingdom Fungi; phylum Ascomycota; class Geoglossomycetes; genus Nothomitra; species Nothomitra cinnamomea. The sequence continues at coordinate 49,347 of JAJDMX020000056.1, read as the reverse complement.
AAAGGGAGTTGGCAACATCCGCCTACTCTGAAGGGGAAACGAAGTGCAACATACGACGCTCATCTCAACCGACAACATTCGAAAAAGAAAAAGAAGGAAGATTATGCTCGTGAGCAAGCAATTCGGTCGATGACCAGTCCTTTCGCCGCGCCACATCGGGCATTCACACACTCGGGGCTTCCAGAGAGTCGCGAAAGTAATCGCAAGCACGGCGGATTCCACACAATCAATCCCCCATATCTAACGGCATCCGAGACGTCAATATCCTTTCCCGAATCGATGCATTCCTCACTGTCCCTAAACTCGGAGCGTGGCTTCGTCGTCAAGAGCCTTGATCTCTTTACACCGCGACCGAAACTTAGATATACGGATTCAGCAAACCGGTTCAAAGAAAATACCGCACCATCGAGGTCTGGTTCAAGAAGAGAGGAACGAAAACGTACACCTATATCCGATGAGATGATAAAGAAGAGCAAAACCATTGATGAGCTCGCGGACGACCTTGACTCCGGCGGTCTGAGGGAGCTCATGGAACGAGACCAACGCCGAAGAGAGAAGAAGAGGAGGATGGAGGCTGAGAAGGCCCAGCGGAAACTACAGAGAAAAGCAGAGAAACAGAGAGCCGAAGAGGAAGAACAACGACGAAGAGAACAGAGGTCCGATAGTGAACAGAAGAACATGCATAGAGGTCCTTTAGGGCGGGAGGAAATTGGTCTTGGTATTGGCCAAGCTGTTACGCATGATGAATCGCAGTTGCCCGCTCGGTCATCGCATACAACAAGACTGTATCCGTCACCGTCGCCAGTGTCATGGCTCCGCGATGGCTCAAATGAAGACCTCCCAATCCAGAAGTTAGACGATATACCCGCACCCAGTACAGCTAAAACTGGACCTACAAGTCCGGCCGACGAACTAGAGGAAGCAGAGTTGGGAACCGCACAAGCTGTGCGATTGTCAATGGCAAGCTTATCACCACCACCGTCCTTGGCACGTATTGACCGGCCCGTCTCCACTTCTTCTAATTTTACAGATATGCGACGTTCAAGCATTCTTGAAACCCCTGAACCAGTGGATGCAATCCGAAGAGATCCCGGCACTAGTCAAAAGCAATATTCTCCTAGCAGATGGACGTCGTTCTTCCGGCGAAGTGGTGGTGCCAAGTCCAAGAGATCAACCAATGAGTCAGCAAGGTCAGCGGATCATGAGTTCTCAACATCGCGAGACTCAATTCCTCGCCAGACGCCTCTTCTGTTGCTAGATAGGAATGTACGGAGGAAATCTGGACCACCAATTCGCACCATGTCCAAGTTCCGAGAGGATTTACCAGAGCTGCCGGTCTCGCCTCCGGAATCGAGGGTCCAATCGCCTTCTGCATCGAACGCTCCTGGGAGTGGACATGGGTCGTTCGTCGGCCGAGCGGGGGGAAGCTCAAGTGCACATCACGACAGTCCGAGCCGGTCAGTAGAGAATTTCACTGTGGTGAAGAAAGCCAATCAACCTCATGATCCCTTTGCGGATCCCAGCTCTAAGCCCACCTCAATAAATGGCCGCATGTCGCCCCTAGAAGAGAGGGCACCAAGCGCTGCACTTTCACATTCCTTGGCTTCTATCGATTCTGAAGGATCGTGGCTCTCTGGCAAGCCATCAAAGAGAGCATCCTTACCGCTGTCATCGCCTATGCGAACCAGTGGAACTTCCATTCCAAGACGTTACAACGAGTTCTCCGACTCCACAGAAGAACTAGGCTTGGAGGAAGATGAGTACTTTAGCCGACTCAGTCCAGGGCCAGGGCAGCGAAATTCGTCAACACTGAGAGAAAGTGGCGTTGCTATTGCGTCGAGTGATGATGGTGATGACGGGGATGACGATGTGCAAATGCGGGATGTTGATGACGATGTCGACGCTGATGGCGATGATCCAGAAGAGCGTTCCGGATTGGAGTGGCGCGGCGTAATCAGTCGTCATCCAACCGTCGTCCACCGAGAAGAGCGTGTTAAGTCGCGAGAGGGTCTACTCAACGATTTCCAGAAAGGAGCCGGAACTCCAGAGTCAGCGAGCCCTACCCGCGCCGAGGGTGAGTCTCCTCAGTTTGAATACCCGACTCCTGACGAGACGCCTCAGGTGGAGCGCGCCACAAGCGTTGATTTGGCTAGAAGACACGCGCGGCACATGAGTGCAGGTAGTGCCAAGCTTCTTGATGTGCTACCGAGGAAATCAAGCGAGCATAGGCGGATGCAATCGCAATAGCTGGTTGTCGAGGAAGCCTTTATACGCCTTAATCCTTTAATTGCGAAATAATTCAGAAGGCGGTAATATTTTCTGCCTATCATGATTGCCGTGGTCCATTTTGGTGGGGAAAAGAGACGTACGCATGTACCAACCAAACACCCACACTCATTTCGAACTTATATTTTCTTTGTCCACCTTCAGTCACTCGTTTATAAAATTTCCTTTGTTTATTATGACTACTGGTTGATACATGCCTCCTCACCTTCCCAAACCCACCATCGTATCTTGCAATTATGGAGGCTTTCGTATTCTGGCTTCACCTAGAATTTCCGCTACCTCAAGCTATCCCCGCGAAATATCCGGCTTTGCAAGGTGCATGACGTTTCCATTATTGGTGCTTCTCCCGGTCCACAAGCGAGCGAGCAAGCGATTGAGTTCCACTTTTTGTATTGGTATGAAAGAAACAGATCCTGTGCCAACAATTCCCGTTATTCTTACCGAGGCAACTTCTCGCGGAGTTTAGCTTCCTCACGTCTTCGCAGGCCAACTTCCCTTCCATAAACAGATGTATAGACTTTTACCCTTTTTGTTCGGTCGCCTTCTTTCTCTTTCCAAAGGGGTTCAGGGGGTCGAGGGGTTTCCGTGTTCACAACACGTTGGGTTTAGTGGGCTTTCCAGTGTTAATCATGGGAAAGGGAGAGAAGGAGCATAGCAGGCAATTCACCTACACTATTGGAAGGGGTTTTCTCTCTTAATTACAGGAGGGTCGGGTTTATACAAAAAAAATTCGCAAGATGAATGTATAACCTCCCCTGTCACCCTTTCCTTGGACCACCCCGAAACTGTAAATGAAACAAGTGAGCCTCGGTGAAGATATTTACCCCAATAGACAGTTCGCATATGACGAGAGAACGTCCATACGTCGCCTGGCTATGGTGTCCCCGATAACTATAACAGAGCACAGTACAATATCCTTACCATTCAATCATAGCTCCACCAGGACCTAACAGCTCCATAATGCTCCTATCATGCCCTTTAATCGCACAGCAGCCCATACGTCTATCGAAGACCTCCAAACTCACGTTCACGCTCATAGTCCCAGAGCAAGGTAGGGTGCATATCCTTCTGAAAGAGGCGCGATCCTGTCCGAGTTTTAGGCACGGATCTCTCTCGACATTAAAAGTTCCCGCGAAAAAATTTGCGTTCAAGATTTCGAGGTGAAGCGGGGTTGAGGAGCCCGATTGATACGTCCAGAGTTGGTTTGCGAGAAGATCTTCGGTAACAGAATACGTGATATCCATCTCTAACTATAGTTTGAATAAGTGTATTCTACAATCAAATCGGGCCATATCAGGATATATCCATCTCATCATCACCGCCATCCTGTGTCATGCATCTCTCATGTTCCGGACACCCTAGTTTTGGGAGAATCTTCTCCTTCCACTCTAGGAAGTCCAGTTTCCGCTCGTCGCTCAGATAATCCACACGATCCTGCATCTTCACAGCACCCAACTCGCGTTAACTCCAAGGTACGTATGCAGTAAAACGAGGAAATCGACTCACCATCGTGCCCAACCCACTCTGCAGCGTATTTAGATTCCCCCAATTCTTCCCCACTGACATCGAACCCCTCATCCTATGTACACTCCCTCTCATCTTCTCTCTCTCCATTTCCTCATCCTCGGCCATCACTGCATCATCCTCCCCTAACCCTGCCCCCTCTGGCACATCCTCAAACCAATCCAACCGCAGCCACCCCCTCTCGCTAATTTCCCTCAGCCACTCATCCACATCTCCCTTCTCCACTTTCTCCCTCTTCCCATTCCCCACGGGCTCCGCCTCAAAGGCATCCATAGCTGCCTTCCGCTGTCTCACATACTCCGCGCCGGTTGTCTCCTTGTCCGCTAGCCGCGTCGTGACGAAGAAGTATACTGCTATTAGCAAAGCGGGGAGCTTGTCGCGCTTGTCGGCTACGGGTGCTGAGCGCGCGTTGGAGAGGTAGGGTGAAGGTTGGGTGAGGATCGTACGGACCCCCGCTAGGACGTGGTTGGTTGCGAGGGGAGCACTAAGAGTTGTGCAGAGATGGGAGATAGTGCGCGGAATCCAGGGAGAGATTTTGCCTGTTGTAGAAGGGGTAGCTGGGTGTGTGAGCTCGGAGGGCCTGGGTCTTTGTGGGGTTGGGCGAGTAGAGGCGGGTTGTTTAAGCTTTGGTGGGGTGTGGGGAGCCTGTTTTGCTGGGGATGAGACGGCCGCTGGGAGGGTAAGGTTGTCGACTAGGCTCTTGCGAGGTCGGCCCCGAGGTCGTGGAGGGAGGAGTGTGGTTTCGAAGTATTTGTATAGCTTTTGGTAGACCCTTGGTGGACATGGTGGGCGTGGCTCAATTTTGGGGAGGTTTAGAGGTTGCTTTAATCTGTCTCGAGAATTAGTACATACTGTCAAGGTGTATATGTGAGAAGGAGGGCGGGAACATGCCTCTCACATGCGAGATTCGCACATACATACGCCCTTGCGGTCTCCTCCTCAGCCTTGAGACTGCTGATTTTCGATCGTGATTGAGCGAGAAGTGAGCTGGCTAGGTTGACGAGCTCTGGTGGTATTGGACCATTGAGAGTTGGGACGAGACCCCTGAGGGCTAATTCAATCGTTTTATTCATATTAGGATATTATGAAGCGCATAGAAGCGCCTCCGTGCCGTGACTGCTAAGTCTGTCTTTAGCACCTCAACTTAAATGTCGTCCTTTGGTTGGCGTTATCAGGCCCTAAAACGCGAGAAACGGAAATTATATTCCACGCGAACTGTTGGATTTCATTAAGCTCTCCTAACTAGGTTAGCCCTGCCCCAAGCTGCCCCCTGATAGGCAATTCAACGAACTTAACACCTCAACGAACACATACAAATATACAAAACGCGCAATGGCGCCCTCAAGACTGTTACAGATTTGCGGACTCGCCACCGTCCTCGCAACGGTAGTTTGTGCTCATGGAGATCACCACCAGCAGGAACCCCTCGCGGACGACGCAGACTGGGCGACGAGGCATATGGCCGGTAAGTGGCGTCTGGCTTCGCCGGCTTGATCCGCCCCAACCCTCCGACACAGTTTTTTTTATTAATGCTGACGACCTTCGACATACAGAAGAGCACCATATCTCGACCTTTGACCCTGGTTCATTCTTTTCTCTGCACGACTATAACTCGGATGGATTCTGGACCGGTGCAGAGGTGTTGAGGACGTATGGTCTTGAAGATGAGAGCGCGAAGGACGTGCCTGAGGAGAAGAGGATCGAGGTTGCACATAAGATTATGTTGTTGATTGATTTGGATGGGGATGGGGTGATTAGTAGGGAAGAGTGGAGTAGGTTTTCCAAGGATGGGAATAAATTGCCGGACTTTGGGGTATGATTCAGTCAGCTGCATCGAGGTATTATCCACTGACTGGGCTCTCTTTATGTTTTTGTAGTTGGGTCCGGGGCATCATGGGGACGATGAGTATGAGTATGAGATTCACCATTTTGAGAAGTGGGTTGATCAATTTTTCTTATTCAGTTGTCTACCTTTATAATGACTTTCCGATTCAGGTACCATGACGAGAACACCAGAGAAGAAGATCTCACGCATCCCGAAGACATTGCACACTTCAAAAAGCATGACGAGGAAGCCGCAGATGCAGAAGAGCAAGCAAAGCTGGACGCCATGGCTGTTGTGGAGAAAAATATCCCACAAAAGTTTCGAAGAACGGATTGATCCCCTTATTTCTAACATAAGGAGTTGGCCTGGCGATTCTGCCGTTCTAAGGAAAGGTGTGAGTTGCATGAAGCGACTGGTTCGTCTCTGTATATTAGGTATCTGGGGTTTCATAGAGGCTGTTTCGAGTAAATCGTAGAGGTAATGGAAGACTTGTTCATAGCTCGGAGAAGTATTTTGTCCATTTTTTCACCTACCACACACCATAGGAAACCACCATAACAGGAGTACTGACGCCGCACAGATGATCCTTGAGACTGCAGCGCAACAACTTATTAATGTAATATTCAGAAGTGTTCTGGACAGGGTGCAAACACGGTATCTCGACCGATCTACGAGGTATGCGGTCAAGCTCGTGGGTGTGTATCTCTTTGCTCGGATGTGCGACCTCACACACGGCCTCCCGAAGTGCAAGCTCAACTCTGGCAGAGGATTTCGGAGACTGTATTCAGAGAGCAGACTTGAGACTGCGAGCTGAGAAAAACAATGCCAAGGTTTCGAAGGGCCGAGTCCCTAAATTAGGTACAAATGTGGAAGATTACGTTATGGAAGAGGATAATGATGAACCGCGTAATTTGTTTTTACCTACCTTGTTCTGGTCTATGTGGCTTGTGGAGTGCATATGCGTGCATATTTGGTGGCTTCTGAAGGACCTTGCTAGATATCAGCCGTTTACATCATACTCACTCGAAGAAATGAAGAATTTTAGGAGTACCTTGAGGCATTCAGCCCTATACATCTAAACCCGGAGCGACGTCTGTCTGAAGAGCTACTCTGTCTAGCGTGTCGCGGTTCGAGCGAATGTGCCACAAGAAATCTTCAACCTAGTCGAGAAATGCGTTCAGAGTTTTCCTTAGAGTGCCTCAGTGTATCATGATCAAAAAGGAGATGATTCCTAGTCATGAAGGACTCCAAATGCTCTCTACTGTCTCTCGCTAGATGAGACCCAGGGTGCTTCCTGACTCATGTCGCGTGTCAACCCTGTACATATGGCGTCACTAAATATCGAAATGCGAAAAACACCGTGGCAGGAGAATGGCCGCGACAACATCAATTCTGTAGTTATAAGTACGTTTCCGGGCTTAAAATGCAGTGCAGATACAGTAGAAATAATTGAGAGATAAATTCTTCGCATCTACCATTTCGTGTGGCCTCCCTTGGCTTTAATGCAAGCCTTCATACTGACAATCATGCCGTTGAAATCTGCAACCCCAATGTGCTCCCATTCCTCTTCTATCACCTTAATAAGCTCATCCTTGTTTTTAGAAATGAAATCGCGATTGTTAATAACTCACTTCAACCTGCTCCAGATATTTTCTATTAAAGTAAGTTTAGGTAAGTATGTCAGTGTGACGATTTGACACTGACAGGGTCTTGTCTTCTAGTTTGTCTTGAGAGTTCAGGTATATGGTAAGACGTTTGTGAGGTAACTGTGGGACAGTTATATTAACCCAATATACTATGATAATGAAACAGTTCTGCTATAACTATATCAAAAGATATCTTAAGACAATAACTCTTAGCACCAATTTTAATTGCTAAATTAACAAAATATTTAGTAAAGAGGAAAAGAAAGACACTTTCCCTGAGATTCTAGCACAGTCTTTATAGTTACTTCTTCACTAACCTCTTAGCTACTTACCAACAGATATGTTATGAACATCTCGAGCCTCATCAGAATAATGCTATAAATATGGGAATGGCATTAACTACTATTGAATTGGATTACAGTTCCATAGAATTAAGGATGACATATATGGCTTGGCAAGAATGAATTGAATATGAGGATGAATAGCACTTACTAGAGTTAAGTAGAAGCTAAAGTAGAGTTTGCACAATTAATACTCTCAGCACTAAAAGTATAACTGTTACAAACGTCTTGAGTCTTAAGCTGCAAAATGCTATGGACACAGAAGTGGCATAAGAACTATTGAATCAGATTGTAGATAAAGCTCCATTAGACATGGTTAGCAATTAAAAAAGCTAATTACCAAATATAAACAGCAATAAGACTTACTAAGGTAAAGACTTAAAATGGCAATACACTATGTATGGCAACTAAGAAAATATGAGACAATACCTCAATTAGATAACTTTTGCCTAACAGACTTAATCAGTCACTGCAATGTCAAGAGAATTATATAAGTAGTAATCGATGAACTATGAAAGCTTTTAGCCAGATATTAGCTAGAAATAATTTAAGAAATTGAGCTAATGGATTCCTGACCAGCTAAGAAAGCTGAGGAATACATCAGTTAGAAGTAGTAAGTTATGTAATGATTACATACTAGTAGAGAAGAATAAGTTACACAGTGACTTAGGTTTTCTCAATTAAAAAGCAAGTTGTAAATCATACTTTAGTATAACAGTAATGTGGTATGCAATTACCTAATAGCAGGTAGTTAGTAACTCAATAAAGAGCTACTATAAAAAATGCTCAGAGTGCAACAGAAAGTGCTTTCTTCTTCTTTTCATCAAATATACTATTGAGAAGTTTGTTACTTAGCAAATAAGTTTTATTATTCAAGATATTGAAAGATATAATTGCATACTGTCTTATTAAATTCTAGCTAAGAAGTAATTTTGGTCCTTGGTAACAAGAAGACTTTATTCATGAATCAAGTTACCTAAAGTACTTAAGTTTAAGTAATATATATTAGTATTGTTTACTTTATGGTACCTGAAGCCTCCACCATTACAATAATCAATAGCAACTCAATAATTTACTTACATCATAATTAAGGCAATAACCTCAGCTAGCTACAAAAATACCAAGTAATTTAATTAAGAAATAATCTGCTACACAGAGTTTTACAAATTATAGAGCCTAAAACTATTAAATATGGATGAAGAATTAAGGAAGTTAAAAGATACTTGACAGCTAAAAGATATATCAACTAAATATAGTGAGTAACTCAAGTATAGGTAAAAGATTATGAGTCACGATAATTTAGATTTTATTATTGAACTTAGAATAGGTTATATTGTGAGTCATATCAAGAAATATGTATATTAAGTAGTATGAGTAGCTTGTTCATAGATGACTAAGTGATTAGTGAAGAGGCAGTTATAAATACTGCATTGAGATCTCAGGGAAAATATCTTTCCTTCTCTTTTTACTAAATATTTTGTTAGTTTAGCAATTAAGCTTCATACTAAAAATTATTATTTTAAGATATTTTTTGATATAGTTGTAGTAGAGTCGTTTTGTTATCATAGTATATAAGACTAATATAACTTTCTTATAGTTACCCTACAAATATCTTGCCATATACGTGAACTTCTAAGATAAACTAGAAAATAAGACTTTATTGGTATTAGATTGTCACAGGATGACTTATACTACTTAATATATATACTTCTTAATATAACTTATAGTATGACTTATAACAAGTTCAATAATAGAATTTAAATCATCATAACTCATAGCTTTTTACTTATATTTAAGCTGCTCACTATATTCAGCTAATATATTCTTCAGCTGTCAAGTCTCTTTCAACTCCCTTGATTCTCTATCTATATTTAATAGTTTTAAGTCCTATAGTTTGTAAAACTCTACATAGCCGATCGCTTCCTGATTAAATCACTTGGTAATTCTGTAACTGGCTGAAGTTGCTACCTTGACTAGAGTATAGATAAATTATTGGGTTACTATGGATTATACTTTCAATGCTAAGAGCTATTAGGGCTAGCTCTAAACTTAGCCCTTTTCAGATTGCTAAAACAGTGTAGATAACATCAAGCCAAATACTGAGCACTGTCGCAGCAATATCACGAGGCTTAAGGATAAGAGTCAACAGTATATGGAGGCTTTACAATACTATGTACAATATATTGAATCCCAATGGCTTCAGAACGTCGATTTCTAGTATAAAACTAATTACTGTCTCTGAGAGAAGCGGACTCCTGGATTTACATATACGTGTCTCTCAGCGTGCTAACTGCATGCGGCATGACAGCGCATCATCGCCGAGCCACAACTGCAGTCCTTATTCCTTAGGACTTTGCGTTACAATTACCTCCCCCCTTTAGGGCCTGGCCTTTCAGGCTATGAGGATGTTGTTCTTTGGTTTAGGTTGCAGCCTATACTGTCATAGCGCAATACCAGTGGCACAGTATTGAGGCCGCTATGACTTCCAACTTCATTGCCTTCAGCTCCCGGTCGGTCAGGAGCCCCCCCCATATTTCTTGGCGGACACCTTTAGGTGAGGTGGGCTCTGCCTGAGGATGGTATTGAGAGTTGATGGGGTATTGATATCTAACACTGGGTATCAGAGATGTCCTGGAGATGCGATGTCGACATACCAGCGGTTTGCCTGTAGCAAGTTTGAGAAGGCCAGGATAGTAGTATCTGTCTCAATTAAATTCTTGGGTAGGTAGAAGGTTTTTGAGGCATATACATCTTTATCCCTGAAGGCCTTAAAAGTCTCTACGAGAATAGGCAACAGTGTAGCTTTATGACATTAGCTAAATTTGGGAATTAATAATTACATGCAGAGCCGCATGAAATTTATATTGCTGCCTGCATACTTTCGAACTTCTTCTTTCTTTCAACTTACTTCATCATATCGTTGGCACACTCTGCTCCCTCTACCCGATTGTTTTGTGGTCTTTTCTGCCTCTTTCTTCACCTTCTAGGCTTTTGTTCTAGCGTTTCTCATACCTGTTTTCTTTCCTTTATATTTGATCTCCACCTTGCCACTTTTCTTTTCTTTTCAATGCTCTGTCTTACTTTGTAGAGGTATCGCCCTGCCTTTAACACCTCTTCACGATGCTATTAGCTAACTTCTTGCTAGGTTCTCAAATACTTCTAGCAGGAAGGCAGTAGAGTGATACGGGTGGTAGATAAGGTGGTTCATCTAAAAACTCTTATCAAGTTGAGTTAGGTTAGTGTTGGAACTTTCTGACATGATTGTTAGATTCTTAGGTATAGGAGTTATATGAGAGAGTTGTCGAAGTGGAGAAAAGTGATAGTTGCCTGGCTGTATGGCATAGGCGTAGCAATGGTAACTAAGAAAGCGACGGAGGTGAAGGAGCATGTGCTTATCCAAATCTGTATCACTGCTGCTCTGGAGTCGATTGACCAGTTTCTATATATGTTAGTAAGTTCGCTCTTTTTGTAGGATTTCTTCAGGTAAACATCGCTAACTTCCCCTTTCTTAGAATGATTACGATCATCTGGAGAATGTCTTTGATGGCATTCAATTCTTTGATACTGCCAAGTCCAACTACTTCCGCCTGAATTTTTCAGATGTGGAACTCGAGGAGGGTGAGAACATTGTGGCTATTAACACCTGTCATGATGTCCTTTTAGGCCCTGCTTCTTGAAATAAGCCTCTGGAGAAACGTCTTCCAAAGTTAGATGACGAGGGTAATAAGATCTCTGTTGTCAAGCTGCTGGATAACTATTATGAGAGCAATGGCAGATGCAAATCGAATAGTGTTACCATTCTTAAGAGGTCAAAGGGGAAAGCTTCTGCTCACGTGGCTAGCTTTAAGGCTCCTTCTACTCATCCTTCCACTAAGAAGACCATCAAGCAGCCTAAGAAGAATTCTCTGGCACCTTCAGTTCGTATCACTTGCACCTCCGTATTAACAATTATCTCCACCAGTCTTAGTGCTGGAGTTTTTGCTCCGGACAGGACTGATGCTCCTCGTAGGTTTATGGTAGTCAATGTTCACGATAATGGTAATGGTGGGGAGGGATCTTCTGGGGTTTGAGTTCGGTGGTAGTTTACAGTGCCTTCGGGCTTTCAATGTATTATAATTTTCTTTGCTCCTATCAAGAGATGGTGTAGCTGATTCCACCCTTATGGCGATGAGCTTAATAAATTCTCTTGCTCCTAAGCCTCTTCTTTCACCCATCCAGCCTTTCTTAATCATGTTCATAATCTTCCTTTGTTGTGTCAGTCCTGGAGCTGCCATGTCTCCTAGCTTCTGTTCTCGTCAAGTGCTTCCAGGTCGTCATCGCCACAAAGTTAGCACGTACTAGACCTTATTAAAAATACATAAAATCTTCTGCTTCCTTTCTTTTCTATGGTTGTTACTAGCCTATGGCGTGAGTTCGAGGTGGTGTCGGTAGTATTCTTGAATTGCTTGTTGGGAGTTTTCTAGATTAGACACCAGCTTATAAGAATATTTCCATATAGGGTATCCAACTCATTGAACTAGGTATTCTAATTTGCCTTTTTTATCTAGTTTGTGGTCTAATATTTTGACCTTCCATTCGTTGCTCTTGTTTATTAGGAGTGCTGGTGGGGGCTCTGACGGCATTATGCTGTTAGGCCGCTATCACCATAATACTAATAATGACATGTGAAATACTGGATGCAATCTACTATCGCATTTTGGTAGTTCTAATTCATAAGCCTGACTGCTTCATGTCTTAGTGACCTTAAAGAGAGCAAGAAACTTATGATCTAGTTTCTTATTAGGCCTATTAGGCTTTATGTTTCTCATCAACAATAGCACCATGTTGCTGACGTCGTACTACTGAGGCTGATAATTCTTATCATAGTATCTCCTTTGGTATTCCACAGTTGCCTACAGACGTAATTTGAGCTGTCGGCACATGCATGCAAGTTGTTCAGTACGTGTGTGGGTCACAGGTGCCTCCCTCTTTGGACTGTCGCCCTCGATGTCTAAATAGAATTCTGGGTAGAAGTCGTATAGTGTAAAGAAAGGGGTTTGACCTGTAGTAGCATGAATGAAGTTATTATATGTAAACTCTGCCAGTGGTAGTAGCTCTACTCAATTGTCTTGCCTATAATCTATGTAATATTGCAGATATTGCTCAATAACTTGATTCTGGTATTCTGTTTGCCTGTTCTTTTGTAGGTAGAACGCAGTAGAGAGCTGACGCTTCGTCTTTATATAGAACATGAGGCTTGACCAAAAGTGACTCATAAAGATACTACCTCTATCGGTGGCTATTGATGTAGGGGTGCCAAAGTTCTTGACAATTTTTTCATGAAATATGTTTGCCAATTGTTAAGCATCTAGGGTATTCTTTACGGGAAAGTATTTTGCCATTTTCCTATAGCGATCTATGATCATTAATATAGAATCGTACACTGTTGAGTCATCATTGCAGTACTTGCTCAGTGGCAGCCCAAGGATAAGATCTATCGAGAAATCTTTTCAAGGCTCTATTGAGGGCTCTAGTGACTGTAACTCACTATAGGGTTGATATTGTGACACCTTTATGCGTTGATATATGTTGCAAGTACTGATGTACTCCCTAACGTTATTAGCAAGCTTTGGCCAATAATACTTCCTCTGAATAAGCTCAGTTGTCCTAGCAATGCCAAAATGGCCACTGGTAAAATCATTATAGTTCATCTTAAGATCTTCTTGGTGTAATGCCTTATCTTCTAGGATATAGACAGTCCCCTTGAATTGAAGTAGGTTTTTTTTGTCTTCTTCCTATGTGGCTGGTACGCTGTCGGCGGTACAATAGGATCTTGCTACTATCGCTCGTTTCTTCACAGTCAAGGTATCCTTTATCTGAAAATGGCAGACCAAGTCTGCAAGCATTTCACTAGGTCCCTCAAAAGCCGTTTTGGTGGAAGCTGCTTCTGAAACTATTCATTATGGCATGAGGTGTTCTAAACCACTAGTGCCAATGACAGAGCTATCACTGTCATCTCGCTGGAAGCCTGGAAGTGACTCAGCTTCAGGGACTTTATGCTGGGTCTTAAGTCTAGAGGCTTTGCCTCTTTTTGACACTGAGAATCCTTTTGCAGCTTGTAGCCATACCTTAGTCTCCACCAATGGAGCCAGTTTAACTGAATAGGGCACTCCATATTCCTATAGAAATTTCTTCAAATCCTCATCGATAGTTTCATGCTGGGGTGTCATACTTTGTACACACATAACATCACCAGGGGTAATTCTTACCTCCTTGATGTTTCAGTGCTATTCTGCTTGTATCATGAATATGTGAGCCTCTAGTACATTATCATTAGTCTTTAAGTGTTCTTCTTTCATTTTGATGTTGGGTCGCCAAGTTGGCTAATGATTCCTGCCATTGCGAAGCTCAAGGTATCTGTCTCAATTCTTATGGATTTTCTTAGGTTGAAGTGCTGAAGGATTGGAACCTTAGTAAAGGTATCCTTTAACTATCGAAACGCTTTTGCAGCATCGTCAGTTAGTATGAACAGTCCAGTCTTTCTTCCATTCTTGCTACCCACTAGTAGTCCCGATAAGGGTACAGCAACTTGTGAAAATCTTTTAATAAAATGTCTATAGAAGTTGACAAAGCTCAGGAACATCTGGACTTCATGGAACATCCTTGGTTCTGCCCAGTTGGTGACTGCATCAACCCTGCTCTTCTCCATTAACATGTCGTCAGGGGACATGATGAACCCCAGAATGTTGATGGTTGTTACTGAAAAGTGGCACTTTGAAAGCTTCGCATATAGTCTATATTGCTGTAGTTGTTTCAGGACTTCTATAACGTGCCCCTGATAGGCTCGAGGATCTTTCGAAAAGATTAAAATATCATCCAGATATACTATACAGATAACATTCACTAAGCCTATTATTGCCTAGTTGATATAAGCCTAAAACATCGCCAGTGCATTTGCAAGGCCAAACAGCATTACCATGTATTCAAAATGCTTGTAGCGTATTCGGAACACTCTCTTCCACTTGTTACCTAACTGAATATGCACTCGATGGTATACATTTTGTAAATCTAACTTTGTATAAACTTTAGCGCTTATAAAGTGGTTCATAAATTTTTCTATTAGAGGTAATGGGTAACGATTCTTAACCATAATCTTGTTAAGGCCTCTATAATCGATACATAACCGTAGATTCTGTTCTTCTTTCTTGGGCACGAAAAAGATAGAGGCTTCTGCTAAGCTTTTAGATTCTCTAATTCAGCCATTTTCCATGCTGTCCTATAAATACTCTCTAAGGACCTTCAGTTCTTTCTCAGATAGGCTGTATATCAGACCATAAGGAGGCTGTACACCCTTTTCCAATTCGATTGCATGCTCTAGCGGGTAGTATTCAGGGAGCATGTTTATTGTATCTTCTGAGAAAATGTCTACGTAATCGGTGTATTCAGGGGGGATGGCGCTAACCTTGTTAGGTAGATTCAATACATACTTGACCGCACACATCCGTTTATGATAGTGAGTATACTTATTGGTGGTTGCAGGCATCGGATCGTCATAAGCGGAGTGATGGAAAATTATGGAGGCGGGTACTAGGGTCACCGGTAGACCTCTCATCACTAGTACACATAGGGCAAACTTCTTACAAGTCGATGGGAGTAGCAATAGAGTTATTAGAAGGGCGCTATGAACATAGTGTATGTACTAAAGATTTTTGACTAATAGGCGGTCTATAGTAAGCCGCTCATCAGATTTAAAAGGCTTTGGCAACGCTTCCTGTCCTCTTGTTTATTTACCTAGATACCACTGGCGTTGCCTAGGGCAACCCAGTTGTTGCTTGTCTCGGCGGCCAGGTCGCTTAGGCTTAGTCTTGGCACTACTGTGACACTGTTCCTCTGCAACCATAACATGGGCTAGCTCCTCATAGTTTATAAAGATAGGGAGTAGACTATGTTCAGTATGCTTCTATATCCTCTAATGCTAATCGATGTCTGGATTGCACATTTGTAGCCATAGATACTCTAGTACGAAATCATACCTGTTGAGATCTACAACATAATAGTTGTTTTGCTCCTATAAGACTTTTCTCTTGCTATCTGTGGCACGGGAGCAGTAGTAATAATTCCCATATACAGCTAGCCACTTACTATTAAGCATTTGCACCGCCATCAGGTTAAGTTTAGCCTCCCCCAGCTCCACTTCCTTTGCTCATAGCTGCGAAATGAAGTTAAACTTAGCGCCAGAATCCACTAGTGCCTTTACCAGCTTCCAGCCTTTAGAGGTCGATATCTCGATAGAGATTATTAGACTTTATCTTTCCTCAGTCTCCTCGCTACCGATGTTATCACTATTGTCTTCTTGTCGTCACTTCTTAATCCCACATATCTCTACTAGGGACTCGTCTTTTTCTGAGGTGATCTCTACTTCCGCAGCCTGTCTGCGAAGTCTCTTAACCTTCTCTTCCATTCTTCTAAGTTTTATAGCAGCTCTTAACTCCTCCATCTCTCTTTCTAGTATGAGATAATATGTTTCCATCTCTTTGATTATGGGTCACAAAGGACCCACTGAGCCCTACGTCTGGGACTCAGTAAAGTCAGATAGATAGTTGGAGTTAATGGTGGCCATATGTTTGCCTCTTATAGTTGTGACTATAATGATGGCTCTTTGTTGAACGGACTGTTATCCTTAATAGAGCAAGCAATTAGAACTATTAGGGCTAGCTCTAAGGGTAGTTCTTTTCAGATTACTAAAACAGTGTAAACGACATCAAGCCAAATGCCGAGCGCTGTCGCAGCAAAGTCATGAGACTCAAGAATAAGAGTCAACAGCATATGGAGACTTCACAATACTATATGTGATAGATTGAATTCCAATAGCTTCAGAACGTTGATTTTTAATGTAGAACTAATCGCCGTCTCTGGGAAAAGCAGTCTTCTAAATTTACATATGCATGTCTCTCAGCGTGCTAACCATATATGGCATGACAACGCACCACCACCGAGCCACAACTACAGTCCTCACCCTTTAAAGCTCCACGTTACAAGAGCACTGATTGTGTAAGACCCACTTTAACCCTCATTTATCTCCAGTAAGTATAACTTATCCTTGTATTCAATTCATTCTTGTTGAGCTGTATATATGACATTCTTAATTCTGTAAAATTGTAATTCAATTTAATAGTAATTGACACTACTTCTATATCTGTAGTATTATTTTAGTAAAGCTTGGAATATTTGCAATAGCTAGCTAATCTATCAATGTAATTCTATCAGAGTCTGTCTTAAAGTTAGACTCTCTGAATTGCTAAAACAGTATGAATAATGTCAAGCTAAATGTCAAGTACACTTATAAAAACATTACGAGACTTTTAA
This sequence comes from Nothomitra cinnamomea, assembly GCA_022345685.2. NCBI lineage: Eukaryota > Fungi > Ascomycota > Geoglossomycetes > Nothomitra > Nothomitra cinnamomea. Next base: position 32,380 of record JAJDMX020000056.1, on the reverse strand, counting down.
GACTAGGATAATAAAGATATAATGCTTTACATTACTTTATATAATGGAATGGGATTCCAACGGTAAAACTAATTATAGAACTAATTACTGTTTCTTCTAGAAGTAGTGTAATGATGAAGGCTTTGGGTACTGTGAGGTAGACAATACTAATGCACGTTACTTGAACTTAAGTACTCTAGGTAACTCGATTCATGGACAAGGTCTACTTATTGCTGTAGACCAGAATTATTTCCTAGCTGGAATTCAATGAGGTAACGTATATGTGGCGATCTGACTCTAGTAGGATCTTATCTTCTAATTTGCTTGAGTATTCAAATATGTGGTGAGATGTTTTTAAGGTGATTGTGGGATAATTATATTGATTCTATATACTGAGATAGTAAAATGATTCTACTGTAAGTATATTAAAGGATATTTTAAGGTAATAATTCTTAGTACAAAGCTTTATTGCTAAACTAATAAGGCATTTAGTGAAGAGAAAAGAGAAGTTGCTTTCTCTGAGATCTCAACACTGTATTTATAGCTATCTTTTCACTGATTTTTTAATTATCTGCTAATAGGTGACTCATACTACTTGATGTATTCTTTCCTCAATATGACTCATACTTGACTTACATCGAGTCCAATAATAAAATCTGAGTCACTATGACTCATAACTCTCTGTCTATATCTAAGTTATCTACTCTACCTAGCTAACATGTTCCTCAACTGCTAAGTATTCTTCAACTCTTCTGGTTTTACTTCCATGACTAATAGTTCTGTATCTGTAAGTTATGATAGTTCCTATTGATCAGTGTCTTTCTAGTTAGGCTGTTTGGTAATTATATGGCTTGCTGAGGCTATTATCTTGACTAGAGTATGAGTAATTTATTGAGTTACCACGAATAGTACTTCTAGCGCTAAGATTATTGATTATGTAAACTTCTACTTTAGCCTTCACTTACTTACAGCAAGTATCATCTATCCTTGTATTCAGTTCATTCTTTTAAGCAGTACGTGCCTTCCTTAACCCTCTATGTCCATAATCTGGTTCAATAATACTTGCATCACTCTCGTGTCTGTGGTGTTCCTGATGAGGCTTAGGATATTCATGACAGTGCAGTTACATTTTTCAATATCTTGAGCAATAGAACTTAATTACTAAATAATAAATATCTAAATAATACGTTTGATGAAGAGAAGAGAAAAGTACTTTCTGTTGCTTTCTAAGTAGTCTTTATAGCAGCTCTTTATTAAGTTACTTACTATTTGCTATTAGGTGATTGCATACTATGTTAGAGTCATGCTAAAGTGTGACTTATAACCTAATTTCTCATTTAGGAAAACTGAGTCACTTTGTGACTCATACTCTTTTTACTTAAGTGTAATCACTGTATGACTCAGTACTTCTAGCTGACGTATCCCTTAACTGTCTCAGTTGGTCAAAAGTCTATTAGCTTAATTCTCTAGATCGCTTTTAACTAATTCTTGGTTAGAAGTCTTTGTGGTTTATCGATTACTGCTTATATAGCTTTCTTGGCATTGCGGTGGCTGGCTGAGTTCATTAAGTGAAGGCTGTTTGACTGAGGTGTAGTCTTATATTTTTTTAGTTACTTCATACTGTACACTATTACCCTAAGCCTATATACCGGCAAGTTCTGTTACTGTTTGTATTCAATAACTAGCTTTCTTAGTTATATGTTATACCTAGTGAAGCTTTATTTGCAACCTGGTCCGATATGTCAAGGCCAGCCTTAAAGCTAACTCTTTTCAGATTATTAAAACAGTATAAACAACATCAGGCCAAATTCTAAGCATTATCACAGCGATGTCATAAGGCTCAAAAATAAAGGTCAACAGCATATAGAGGCTCTACAATGCTATGTGCGATGAACTGAATTTTAATGGCTTCAGAATGTCGATTTCTAGTGTAGAACTAATTGCTGCTTCTAAGAGAAGTAACCTCCTAAATTTACATATACGTGTCTCTCGGTGCACTTACTGCATGTGACGTGATGGCACATCGTCACCAAGCTGCAATCACAGTTCTCGCCCCTTAGGGCTCCACATTACATAATGATTCCTGTATCATTTCCACGTCTATAATATTCTGCGGCTTAAGGCCTAAGATATTCCTAACAAATAGCTTCTTGCACATACATTATAGAAGGGAGATTATGTATTCTTCAGCATGTTAACTGCATATGATACAATAGCATGCTACTACCGAACTACAGTCTTAACTCTCTAAAGCTTCATATTACAAATCCCCTCCACTTTAAAAAAGTTTTTAACAATTTCTGCATAATGACAAGATATACTATCATGTATAAATATCCAGATACTAGTATTATATTCAATTTAAGAAGCCAATTTCAAAACCTCTGCCTTTAATATCTTATTAACATATTTTTAACCTGTTATATACTCTTGAATTAAAATCAATAGCTCTTTTATATCCTTAAATATAAATAACCAATTACCTATAGAAGTATATTGTGATAATCTAACTCCAATGAGATCTTATCTTCTAGTTTGTCTTGATGTTCAAATATGTGGTGAAGCATTCTTGAGGTAACCATAAAATAATTATATTGATTCCATATACTAAGATAGCAAAATGGTTTTCTTGTAACTATACCAGAAAATATCTTTAGGCGATTATTCTTAGTACGAAGCTTTATTACTAAACTAATAAGATATTTACTGAAGAGGAAAAGAAAGATGCTTTCTCTAAGATCTTAACATGGTATTTATAACTGTGATGATCTGACTCTGATGAGATCTCGTCTTCTAGTTTATCTTGGTATTCAGGTATATGGCGTAGTGTTCTTTGGGTGATCGTGAGACAAGTATGTTAGTCTCATATACTGGAATAGCAAAACGGTTCTACTGCAACTTATATCAAAAGATATCTTGAGCAATGGTTCTTGGTACAAAGCTTATATTGCTAAACTAACAAGACTTTCAGTAAAGACAAAAGGAAAGACGCTTTCCCTGAAATTCCAACGCTATATTTATAGCTGCCTCTTCACTGATCTCTTGGCCACCTGCCAACAGGTGACTCATACCATTTAGGGTGCTTTCTCCTCAGCATGACTCATATCCGACTCATGCCGAGTCCATTAATAAAACCCGAGTCATCACGACTCATACTCTCCATCCATACCCGAGCTGTCCCACTACACCTAGCCGACGTGTTCTTCAGCTGCCAATTGTTTCTCAGCTCTTCTTGTCTGTCGCCCACGACTAACGATTCTTCGTCCGTAGGTCGTGGTGATTTCTGTTGGTTGGTCGCTTTCTGGCTAGACTTCTTGGTGGCACTGTGGCTGGCTGAGGTCGTTGCCTTGACAAGGGTGTGGGTAATTTACTGAGCTGCTGCGGGTTGCGCTCTCAGTGCTGAGGGCACTGATTGCGTGAACCCTTGTTCCAGCCCCTACATTCCTACAGCAAGTGCCGCTCGTCCTTGTATTCGGTTCATCCTTGCCGAGCTGTCCGTGTTCCATAGGTCTGCGATCTGGTTCAATGGTTCCAGCGCCACTCCCATGTCCGTAGCATTCCTGATAAGGCTCGAAATGTCCGTGACAATAACTACCTTTTCATTGATCTCTAAACTGCCTACTAACGGACAAATCATATCATTTAATATGCATTCCTTTCAGTATCACTTATACATAAATCACGCTAAGTCCAATAATGAAATTTGAATTACTATAACTTATAGCTCTCTGCCTATACTCAAACTATCCACTATATCTAGTTAACATGTTTTTCAGCTATCAAGTATTCCTTAACACTTTCAGTCCTATTTTCACAACTAACAGTTTTGGGTTTATAAGTTATGGGGATTATTGTTAGTTGATCACTTCTCGGTTAGGCTACTTGGCAGTTTTGTAGCTGGCTGAAATTATTGCCTTAATCAGAATATGAATAATTTATTGAGTTTGCAGCGAGTTACACTCTTAGCATTAAGAGCGCTAATTGTATGAACTTTACTTTAGCTCCCACTTACTCCTAGCAAGTACTATTTATTCTTGTATTTAGTTTATTCTTGCTAAGCCGTATATACTGTTCTTAGTTTTATAGAACCGTGATCTAGTCTAATGATAGCAGTACCACTCCTATGTCTATGGCATTCCTAGTAAAGTTCAAGATATTTGTAACATATATCTACTTTTAAAGATTGATTTAAAATAATTTTCATTGAAGTATTCATTAGCTTATTATTATATTTAATAGACTTAACTATTCAAGCCTGACTCAATATTATATTTATCTATAAATATAACTTGTTCTCAATCTTTTGCTTTCTAATGTTTATACTTTTTAGCAAAATGAAGTTATATCTTCTTATAACTATTTTTTAAGTATAGTTTACAGCATATAATATATTTGTAATAATTATGTTTCTCAAGAGTTTTCTTTAAAGTGTTTAGGTAATAACCAAATTCTTTATATAGTTTTTTAGTAGTAATTCTTCAATTTTTAATAGCTCTGTTGACTAATACAAGCTCGTCTTCAAGAGATAGCTTTGATAGATGCTTAAGATTTGGTTTTATAGTTGTTAGGTCTTTTGGGTTTTGTTTTGCATGTTTTAAAATGCAAAATACTGATATAACGATCTAATACCTATAAAGTCTCATCTTCTAATTTAATTTGAAAGTTCAAGTATATAATGAAATGTTTAGGAGGTAATTGTGGGACAGTGTCAGGGCCAACCCTAAAGCTAGCCCTTCTTGGATTGCTAAAATAGTATGGACGACGTTAAGCCGAACGCTGAGCGCTATTGCAACGACGTCACGAAGCTCAAGAATAAGGGTCAATAATATATAGAGACTCCATAATGCTAGGTGCAATGGACTGAAATCCAATGGCTTAAGAATGTCGATTTCTAGTATAGAACTAATCGTTGCTTCTAGGAGAAGTAGTCTTGTGGATTTACATATACGTGCCTCTTGGCGCGCTAACCATATGTGGTGTGACAGTGCACCACCGCCAAGCTGCAACCGCAGTCCTCACCCCTTAGGGCTTTGCATTATAAATAGTTATATTAGTTTTATATATTATGATAGCAAAACAGTTTTGCTGTAACTATATTAAATGATATCTTGAGGTAATAATTCTTAGTATAAAGCTTAATTGTTAAACTAATAAAATATTTAATAAAGAGAGAAGGAAATACACTTTCCCTGAAATTCCAATGCAGTATTTATAGTTACTTTTTCATTAATTTCTTAGCTACCTGTCAACGAGTGTCTTATACCACTTGGTATGTATACCTCTTAATATAACTTACAACACGACTCATATTGAGTTGAATAATAAAACCTGAGTTATTGTTACGAATATTTTAGGCCTTATCAGGATAATACTACAGATATAGGAGTAGCATTGACTACTATTGAATTAGATTACAGTTCTATAAGATTAAGGACAGCATATATGGCTTAGTAAAGATAAACTGAATACAAGAATAAATGGCACTTACTAGAAGTTAAGTAGAAATTAAAGTGGGACTGGCATAATCAACACTTACAGTACTAGGAGCACAGCTTGTAGCAATTCAATAAACTATCTATATCTCAGTTAAGGTAACAACTTCAGTTAGCTATACAAATACTAAGAACATCTAATCAGAAAATGATCGACCATATAAGAGTTCTACAGACTATAAAATTCAGAATTATTAAACATGGATGAAAGACCAAGGAAGCTAAGCAATACTTAGTAGCTGAAGAACATGTTAGCTAGATATAGTAAATAGCTTAAGAATAAGTAAATAGTTATAAGTTATGATAATTTAAGTTTCATTATTGAACTTAATATAAGTCGTGTTATGAATCATATTAAGAGGTATACTATAACGATTTGACTTTGATGAGGTCTCGTCTTCTAGTTTATCTTGGTATTTAGGTATATGGTATAGCGTTCTTTAGGTGACTATAAGACAGGTATGTTAGTCTCATATACTGAGATAGCAAAATGGTCCTGCTACAACTATATGAAAAAATATCTTAAGCGATAATTTTTAGTACAAAGCTTATATTGCTAAACTAATAAGACTTTCAGTGAAGAGAAAAGGAAAGACGTTTTCCCTAAGACTCCAATGCTGTATTTATAGCTGCCTCTTTACTAATCTCTTAGCTACTTGCTAATAGGCAACTCATACCACTTAAGGTATTCTTTCCTCAGCATGACTCACACTTAACTTATGTCAAGTTTAATAATGAAACTTGAGTCATCATAACTCACAACTTTCTATCCATACCTAAGCTGCTCACTACACTCAGTTGACATATTCTTTAACTGCCAAGTATTCTTTATCTCTCCTGGTTCTTCATCCACGACTAACGGTTCCTCGTCTGTAGATCATAGTGGTTCCTATTGGCCAGTTACTTCCTAACTAGACCGCTTGACAGTTATGTGACTGGCAGAAGTTACTGCCTTGACTGGGGTGTAGATGATTTATTAAGCTGCTGTGGATTGTGCTCTCAGTGCTGAGAGTGCTGATTGCACAAACTTTTGCTTCGACCTCCACTTGCCTATGGTAAGTGTTGTTCATCCTCGTATCTGGTTTATCCTTACTGAGCCGTTCAAGCCATTCATGTCCCATAAGCCAACGATCTGGTCCAATAGTTCCAGGGCTACTCTTGTGTCCGTGGCATTCCTGATGAGGCTTAGAATGTTTATGACATATACATATTAAGTAGTATGAGTTATCTATTAGTAGATGATCAAGAAATTAGTAAAGAGATAGCTATAAATACTGTGTTAGAATCTCAGGAAAAGTATTTTCTCTTCTTTCTTTATTAAATGTCTTATTAGTTTAGTAATTAAGCTTTATACTAAAAATCATTATCTCAACATATTTTTTGATATAGTTGTAGTAAAACCATTTTACTATTATAGTATATGGGATTAATATAATTGTCCTACAGTTACCTTACAAACATTTTATCATATACTTGAACTCTTAAGACAAACTAGAAGATAAGACCTTATCAGTGTTAGATTATTATAATCATTATAACTTATAACCTTTTACTTATTCTCAAGCTGTTTACTACACTTAGCTAATATATTCTTCAGCTACTAAGTATTCTTTAGCTCTCTTGATTCTTAGTTTACATCTAACAGTTTCAGGCTTAATAGTTTGTGAAACTTTAGTAAAACTCTATATAGTTGATCACTTTCTAATTAAGTTACTTGACATTCCTATAGCTAGCTAATGTTATTGCCTTGACTAGAGTATAGGTGAATTATTGAGTTTGCTATGAGTTGCGCTCTCAGCACTAAGAGTACTGATTACGTGGGCTCCACTTTAGCCTTTACTTACTTTTGGTAAGTACTGTCTTTTCTCATATTCAGTTAATTCTTACTAAGCCATATATACCATTCTTAATTCTGTAGAATTGTAATCTGATCCAATAGTAGTTGACATTACTCCTATGTCTATAGCATTATCCTGATAAGGCTCAGAATATTTATAACTCAGAACTTGTGAAGGCTGATATCTGCAGCAATTTCAAAATAGTTGAAGCTAGCTTTCTTATAGCACGAATATGTCATTAGGTTATATGGGTAAATTTAAGCATTGCTGAAGTGCTAAGCAATAGAATGAATAGCTCATCGCAAGAATTGGTCTCGAAAAATTTTTCTAATCTAAGACATTATGGCGTTTCGATATTTAGTGACGCCATATGTACATTCTAACTCGCTACGATAGTTATCTTGGTGTTGCGCTTGGTGGCGTGGTGCTCGTTTGTCTAAGATAGGCAGAATCCTCTCTCTTGGCAAGGCGACGTAAGGCGGCGTATCTACGGCTATGTACCCAGGATGGTCGCCTCAATCGTGCTTCACCGTTTTGTGGCTCCAGGTGTCCCGTCTGTAACGCCAGCGCTTGATATTGCGAAATGGTCATAAGCATACTCCACATGCAACACCAAGAGCGTCCCCGGTCTCTTCCTGGCTATTAAAACCACATCTATCCGTAGTGACCTCGATATACGAGTACAAGTCTATGACGAGTGTAAGACGCAGAGTCCTCCAATACGTTGATCAGTCTTTTGCGATCAAATTATACGGAGTGCGTCGCACTCCGTTTCTGATGTCAAAGCTAAAAGGTTGGGCCCCGATGATTCGCGAAACGACCGAAGAGGTATGCATACTGCGTATGGTGTACTTACGCGTACGGAGTACTCCGTACCTCGCACACCATAGAGACGAAAGGGAGGATGGGAAAACGTGGGTGATCGAATCTGGCATAGGGCCGGCAACCATTTACCGGCGGCCAATCGGAGGCGGAACCACCCAGTGAGTGGCTCTGAATTCCTCAAATTCAGGAAGTAAACCCCCAGCAGACCCCCCAGGAGAGCCGAGGAGGCCAAGCCTCGGATCGGAACTGTGAAGAGGAGCCTTATTCCTCATCTCCCCATGCCCAACTGCTACGCACTGCGTATTCCGTGCCTCGTACTGCGTATGGACCAACTGTATGCATACGGGGTGTGCGGTGCAACATTCTCCCTACGCTCTGCACCTTACATACTCCGTACTCCCTCCGCTTAACTCCCTCTAATACACCTGCGGCGTACTGAGTACGCATTACTGAAAACATATCTGGCGTCTCACGACCCACTTCGCCTATACTACCACTTCGGGACGTCCTGCGTCGTGGACTCCGTACCGCTGCTCCTGTGCGACAGAGGAGAATCCACATTCGGGTATCGGGGAATATGTATGTTGGCCCTATTTGAACCAAAAACCACGGTCAGTTTGGAAACCCGCCGAGAAGTACTACATACCCGCAACGGCCGCAAGCAAGCAGGCCCCAATTCCAAAACCCCGCCCGTCGCCCATTACTATCCCGACCAGCTAGCGAAACGATTACTCTTTCGTGGTACGGTGGTGCGAGTGCGCATAGGATAGCGCGAGTGGTCTGCCTGTAGCCTTGGTTGCGTGCGCTGTATGCGCCATTCCTCCTCCTCCCTGGATCCTTTGCTTGTCTTCCCTACAACACGCCTAACCCCCGTGCATACACCATACATGCCCCATACGCCATACGCGTGTTGATGTGCTCGATCCCGCTGCAGTCGAGACATTGTCTTTCCATCGCATCACATCACACCTCACACTACCAACACTGACCTTTCTTCAAACGCACACTAGCATGGGTTTTCCTAGATCGTATTAGGATCGATAACCTGGCCCGTGGCGGATAATTACGGATTACGTACTAAACCATACTCTTTTTAATATAGCGTGTCCCGGAAAACTTGGATCCAGCTTCATTTGGCCGACACCTTCACAACCCTTGGTCTATTCTGACGGCCTCCAACGAAGAAACCCCCGCATCGCCGTACGTTCGAAGAACGCGCGAGACGGCGACATTCACATTTTTGCCCTTGCGACCCAACTCTGGCAGCATACGCGGCTCTCAACTGAGTAGCCTCGTTGCCTGCCTCCGACCTTCAAAATTCCGTCACCAGCTTCTCTAGCCGCTATCCTTTCCCCAGATCCCGCCGGTGGCACTTCAACCCCACAAACCGCACCGTTGCCGAATCCACAGTCCCAACCGTTCTTGGTCCCGCCACTGGGGGCGGCCAATCAGGTTTCCACTCCTCCGCCGCACCCGACCCTCCCACTATCGAACGTAGCAGGTTCGGGTGGAGGAGGCGCGTCACCTCGACAGCAACTACCAAAGATGCGCTCTAGCATCGCCTGTGCGAGGTGTCGACGGAGCAAAGTCAAGTGTATTAATGAAGGAATCAATACAGTATGTAGAGCCTGTGAAGCTTCTGGCAGAGAGTGCACGTATCCACCTCCTGCGGTGCCAGGACATGGAGGTTCAAGACCAAGTGGAGGTGCAACGCCTACGGCCAAGAGAGAACCTTCCGGTATAAATGTTATCCCTGGAGATGGAAGTGGAGAGGTATAGCGCACCAAACTCGTCTGATTGTTGATATATCAAAGACTGGTAGTTCCATTGAGCTATCTGCCTCTAGGGAGATAGCTGATTGTCTGAGTTTTAGATGCCAAAACCTAAGCGGCAGAAGAAGACACCGACTATCGAATCCACTATCCCAACCGTTCCAGTGGCCCGTGATTCAAAAGAGCTCGTCGATGCTCTCGATTCAGATATCCTGACGCCTAAGATTTGGACGGAAGTTGTATGTTCTCATATTTTTCCTCCTCCAGAGCGACCTCAGTACTAACAGACCCTTATTAGTTTGACCTTTTCCAACTTCACTTCTCTACAGATCTTCCGTTTCTCCACCCCCCAACGTTACTGCGGCCACTAAGAAAAGCAAACTTACCGCAGCCATCAGCAGATCCTTCTGCGTCTGAAGCGAATCACTACAACTGCGAACGGCCATTATCAGCAATGGTATTGCTCGGGGTTCTGACACTCACAGCTCGCTTTCACCCCGATTTAGTCGCATACCATTCTCGCGGGTTACTGACGGGGAAAAACGATCCGACGGCTGCATCAGAGTATTATGCTAACGCTTTGCGGTATCAAATTGCTGGCGCTTGGGGCTCAGGTTTAGGGGCCGTGAGCCTTGAGCGTATCCAAGGTCTCCTTATGCTAGCTTTGTATGAGTGGGGTATGTGTAGGGGAATGAAGGCGTGGATCGTTTTGGGCGTCGCTATTCGAACCGCCCAGGCCATTGGCCTGCAGTTTGAGCAGGAGCTGGATGATGAGCCTCAGGCACTATCTTCAGCACTCAGCGCGGAAGCACAGCACTTAGGTGTGTCTATAGATAAGCGAAAGCCACGGAAAGAAGCGTTGAGCTCAGCACAATCTTTCATTCAACAAGAAATACGACGGCGATCTTTCTGGAGCTGCTTTCTCTTGGATAGGTATCTGAGTAGTGGCAAATATAGGCCACAGATGCTTGACATGAAAGATATCAGAGTGCAACTTCCTTGCTCAGAAAGAGCTTTCCTTTTTGGTGAAAGAGTAAGGACAAGACTGCTTGGGCAAGATTGTCGAAGTGCTGGCCCTGATCGGGATACCATCGAAGAACGGCGAGCGAGTGCTCAAGCGGATGGCATAAATGAGCTTTCACGTTCTAGTAATGAGGACGGGTTACGGCCTGTGAGAAATGCTAGGAAGAGTTCGCAAGAGACAAAGGAAGATGAGGAGAAAGGACGTTGGGAGATAGGCCAAGATGAAGGTGTTCAAAGCTGGGTTGTGAAAATCGTGGAGTTGTGGGGGAGAACTACCAAATGGTCATGCGCTGGTGGCAGACGGTCTGTCTCCGCCGCCCTCGTATAGTTTCTGGGATTATGCTAACAGGTTCAGAAACGAGTGTTACCCACCCTGGGACGACAGGTCAACATTCGCTCAATTACGACATTACCTTGCTCTTATCGCGAATAATCTTCCTCGGAATCTAACATTCAGTCCAGCAAACCTCTCTGCCCACATCACCTCAAGAACGTCGACACCCTACTCTATACTGCACACCCTATATTTTCTTTGTTTGATTACGATCCATCGTGAATATGTTCCGTTCCTTCCACTTCGATGTTCAAAGCCTCAAGGCCCACTTGATCCTCCGCTGTTGCCACCCGATGAATACGATATACCACCAGGGTTCTGGGATGAGAGTGCAAAGGAATGCTTCAAGGCTGCGCGGGACATGATGGAATTGGCGCGTGCCTGCTCCGATTGGGGGGTTCTGGTCGAGACGCCAATCGTTGGATTCGCCGTCTACACAGCAGCATTCGTAGGTGTATATTGTATGAATTTCCCACACATGGATCCCAATGGCTACATGTGTGCTGGATCCGCCAGAAGTCCAGAGCCAGGCTCCAGCGAGAGCACATCTGACCCACCCGAGAATGAGAGAGGAGCAGAGGAGGCCAGAAGGGCAATTGAGATACTTGCGCATATGAGGCCTCGGTTAAAGATGGCTGACGGTTGGTTTCGAACCATCAAACGAATGCACCGTTATTTCGTCAAGATAAAGAAGGATTACCGCCGAAACTCAAAGGCCCTTGCTTCTTCTGCTTCAGGCGGCGAAAGTGAGCCAAGCGCTCAGAACAACCTAAGTCTTCGTCAAGGAGGAACTGGTGGCGGTTTGGAGGAATATAAGCTCCTCGAAAAGTCCTTGAAGGAATTTGGCAACCTCGAAGACGGAGACGATGTGGAAATGCAAGATGATGACGATGAAGATGAGCATGCGGACAGTGAACATGGCAAAAATAGCTTGGCAAATAGTGCCGTAAAAAACGAGACGGTGGATGGGCCTGAAGGTACGGCTGATGCGGAGCGAACCACCTCTGGCAGGGAGAGATGGATAGCCATTAATAGTGTTGTGGCAGCAGCAGCCAGGCAGCAAGAAGAGCACAACAATGGCCCAAACGGTCAGGGAGGATTAAGTGTCATTGGTAACGGCTTCCTGCCAACGCAGAACCAGCCCACTTCAGGTTATCAGAGTTACGGTTCGCATCAGCAGTACTACCCCTCGGCGCGCTCGCAGAATGTCAACGAATCCCCGCACTCATCCTACCTTTCTCTTCCCAACAACATTCCCTTTTCGCCTCCTCAAAGCACTTCTTCTCCCAGCTTAAATTCGCCATTCACTCGTGCCGACGGCACATACTCTAGGGTCCCTGCACATGGTCCATACGCTCAGGATCCAACGCCTGGATTTGTGCCAGCACCACCTCCCATGCAACAACCTTTGTCTCAACAGCAGCAGCGCCACCACGCGCAATGGGAGGCAGAAGTACTCGCACAACAAAAGGAACTCTTTCTAAATCAGTTGAATCAGCGTCTCGGCGGTGACGACGTCGCTGCCTTCGTCGATGGAACTGGTTTGGAAGAGTGGAACAACCCAGACGGGAGCTGGCTGAGGACGGTCTGGGGAGGGGGCCATCAAATATGATTAGGAACAATTTACACATGAACGAGGATATCGGAGAAGCTTTACCTTTTTATACGGGCTGATCTCATAGAATTGTCTTTTTTTTCTCCCTATCGGAGTTTATTTAGGCAGGTTCTCAGTTGCTGTTTCCTTTTTTTAGACTTTACATATACTTATAGTGTTTACAGTGTTTTCCTATTTCTGTAACATACTTCATGGCTATCCCTAGTGCGAGACAAGCCTCGCAATGGAGGCTTCTGAGAGGTTGCCAAGCAGTCCTATTTGTGTCGTGCAGTCTGTTAGGCTTTTGAAGGACTCGTGTTAGGCAATGATTCTCGCGTTTGGCATGGAGTACCACAAGCGACTTCAGGTACCCACTGTGTATGTCGCCTACTTCACCCTACACATTTATTTTCCGGGAGCATTCCGTACTCCATGCGCACAAACACTTTGTATTTTAGAGTACACATACCCCGAGAAGCTTTGCCAACCTTTTCACCTGTCACGAACCTCAATGGTTGCGTGGACGTGGGTAAGATTATTATTGGCGCGCGAAGCCATCACCAGTCCACATTTGCAGCGATTACGATCGCCTCCTCACCCCCGATGCAATGTCGACGGTCTTGGCGCCTCAGAAGCACAATGACGCTTCAACACACGCAACTTCCTAAGGACGCACGGGAACGGGAAGAGGTCATCGAAACGAAAATCCCGGCTAATTTGCCGTTGCAGTTCCTTTGTTGGCGCATACGCAGTACGGTTTGCTAGGGTTTTGTCTTCGCTTCTGGGAGAAAAAGCCAAGCACTCAGATGTGTTGAAGATACGAAGTCCATAGATAAGATGCGTAATGCATACAAATGCTCGCAGGGTGGGCGGGGGGTCAGGAAGCTCAGCCGGTGGTGCACTCTTCTGCCCTTGGTGTTGCTTTGACAGTGAAGGAGGTTGAGAGAGGACACGAAATGACACCGTAGCAACGTCCTGTTCGATCCACTCTCTTTTATCTCCCCTATCGGAGAATTATGTGCTTGTAGGGTTTTCCCTCATCGGACTGCAGACGGCCAAGCCCCTTCGTTTCAAAAATAGACAGCGAGCTCATGTCGCGTCCTGCGTCCGCAAACAGCGACGAGTTTCGCCCACATCGAGTCTAGCGCGCGCCGTAATCCAACCAAAAGCCCCCAACCTCAACCCCCCAGAAACGAACGACTAGCTCTCTTGTTGACTGGCCTGGCCAGTTAGTGCATGCACGTACGTACGCAGTACTCTAGAGTACTTGTATAAGTACATACATATGTGTATGGTGCGTAGCACGGAGTACTCCGTGCTGGGTTCGCCCCTTCCCTTCGAAACAGGTAGAAAACCAAGAGCCAGCGTAATTTCTCTTATCTGGTCCTTTGCCCTTTTCATTCTCACGACTTAGCCCGTGTCTTGTCCCCAATTCAACGCAGCTGGGCGCTTTCATTCGCTGCGTGCCTCTGCTTCTGCAATTTTATTTTCAAGCTGCCCGAGTGCGATCAAGGGCGATCGCGTCTCTTTCCCGTCAGATTTCGTTTGCGGTTCTTCTCTTCGCCTTCGAAACAAACAGCCTGGAGTTAAGCCTCGTTCACCCACAACCATCAACAAGGCCAACGCCAGCACAACACCAACATTGTCGCTCGTCACACTAGTGAAGCACAGAAAGATCGACACCTGGCTTCTATGATTTCGCGACGGAGGTAGCTCTAAACGGATTCAACGGCGATTGTAGGGAGACGAAGGATTAAACACAGACTCAGTGAATGCGGTGGCTCAGATGGGCGGAAAGTGTACGTTCTTCTCGGGTTGAACTCAGCTCGCTATCTGGTGAAGGTGCGAAAGACTGACGCTCCTTTCCGCGGTTGAATAGGGCGCTACGGGGTTATCTTAGACGCTGGGTCGTCGGGGACGCGAGTTCACATCTACAAATGGCTCAATAGTGTGAGGGCGCGACAAAAAGCGACGGGGAAGCAGTTGACGAGTCTTCCGGTATTAGAGACGAAGAAGGCGTGGACGAAGAAGATTCGACCTGGTGCGCCCCCGAAAATCCTCCGAGGAGACTTGGTCAGTTGGGCAAGAATTGAGGCTTACTTTTAGACAATAGGGATATCTACGTTTGGCGAAACGCCGGGTCTTGTCGGTCCTGACCATCTCGATGGGTTACTTGAACATGCCTTGGAGCATATCCCAGGACACGCCGTTCCGGAGACGCCCATTTTCCTGCTGGCGACTGCTGGGGTGCGACTACTACCTGAGAGGCAGCGGAAGGCGCTACTAGGAGAAGTTTGCAGGCACGCCCGTAAAACGACAAAATTTCTCTTGCCAGACTGTGATCTGCACATTCAAGCTATTCCAGGAGAGACGGAGGGATTATACGGGTGGATCTCCGCGAACTACCTCCTTGGAGGATTCGACTCGCCCGAGGAGCATGACCATGGGAAGGGTCACCATACATATGGCTTCTTGGACATGGGAGGAGCGTCAGCACAGATTGCGTTTGCACCCAATGCCACAGAGACTGAAAAGCATGCAAAAGACTTGAAGCTCCTGCGGATGAGAACGCTCGACGGCACACCAAAGGAGTATAAAGTGTTTGTGACGACGTGGCTCGGCTTCGGCGTCAACGAAGCACGGAAGCGGTACCTTGAAGCTTTAAGGGAGGCTAGTGCGCACGGAGAAGTTAGAGAGCTTCCGGATCCCTGCTTGCCGAAGGGATTGACTATCTCCCCAAAGGGCGAGTTCATCACACCAGACTCTGGTGATGGCAAACTCAAGCCGGGTATGACAGATGATAAGATCAAAGAACCGTACCTACTGGGAACTGGCCGCTTCGATGAATGTCTACGACAAACCTATCCTCTCCTAGACAAAGATGCTCCATGCCCGGATGCGCCTTGCCTGTTACATGGCGTACATGTTCCGGCGATCGACTTTGACGTGAATCACTTTGTGGGGGTTTCGGAATACTGGCATACGACCCACGAAGTGTTTGCGATGTCGCACAAAGACGAGAGCTACGATTTCAACACATATCAAAATCGGGTAAACGAATTCTGCAGTCAAGACTGGCAAACGATCAAAAACGGGGTCGATAGGCAGAAATGGGGAAACAAGGTCACCGAAAAAACGGCGCTGGAAGTTTGCTTCAAAGCTTCGTGGCTCATCAATGTCCTGCACGACGGTATCGGCATTCCGCGTGAGGGAATTGAAGATACCAAAGGGGCCGGGTATAACGGAACCAAGGAAGTGATTGAACATGCGAATAGTAAAGGGTTCCTAGATGCGTTTCAGGCCGTAGACAAAGTTGCGGGCGTGGAGGTGAGCTGGACGCTCGGCAAGATGGTGCTTTATGCGGCAAGCCAAGTTCCCGGAGGCAGCCGAGCGCTTCCCGTCGGTTTCGGCAGCAACGTTCCGGGTATCCCAGGAGACTTCCAATACGCTGGCTCAAAGGTCTCCTCAACGCATAATATAACCTATGGCTATGATGACGATATGCTGGAAGAGGAAGACCTCGACTGGCACGACACGCTCTTTGACTCTGATTCCCATCGGCGGATTCCTGGTTTCCTGCTCTTCATGTTTATCCTCGGACTCGCTGTATTCCTTCTGCTCGGCCGCGAACGCCGGGCGCGTTTGTACCACCGCATGGGCCGCAAATTTGGCCGTCCCGGTGGTTTCCGTGGAAAGAAAGGCGGGAGCTTCTTCGGCCGTGGGAGTGGCAACAGTGCAAACTACGAGCGGCTACTAGAAGGTGGTGAGGCTGCAGGAGACTTTGAGCTAGACGACGTGGACGAGGAGAATAGCCACTCTGACTCTAGCGACAGCAGTCGTGCGGGTAGATCATCTGGTTGGGCTACTCCCCGGCTAAAGACTGGGTTCAGCAATGGTTCGAACGGTTACTTCGACAACGTTGTTTCACAAGGCCAGGGTCTCGGCCTGGGTCCTCCCGAAATCATTGTTGAGAATGCAATGGATAGAAGTGGATTGGTAGTGCGCACTGAGAGTAGAGAGCGACTAGCCAGTCCATCGCGGTTTCTCCGTGGAAATGGCAGGAAGAGTCGAACGGGCAGCCCAAGCAGGGCGAAAAGTCCATTTGTGGCGCCATTGACTGGCCATAGATAACGAGGCTGTTGTCAAAGGACCGGTGGTTCTCTTTTTTCGTCTTTTTTTGTGCATGCTTCGCAGCTATACGGGATTTTTTTCACGGAGTTTGGAGTGTGCTATTGAAACCGTTTATCGCGTAGCATTTCTCGATTCTCAGGAGATGCGTCTCTCAGTAGCGGCGTTCAGATTTTGATGGGGCTGTGTGCGTGCTCCTTTCCATTGCATTAGCACTCTGGCTGTGCTTTCCGTTCTTCTAGCTAATCGGGGACGGGGTTCTGTCATTCCCCGGCGGGCGAGCTGGTGGAAGCGTCCTCTTTTGTGCATACACCAAAAGTTCTTTCTTTTCCCTTCTTCTCTTGTAGAGAGTCTTTCCTTTTTCTCTCCCTGGGAGGGTTGATATATGTTTGTAATAGGAAAATCCGTTAAAAGGGAAACTTATGATGGATACACATTCGACAGTTCCTTTCACCGTGCGGGGAGTGAGATCAGCAGGCATAAGCAGTTCCCCAGATGCGCAGAGTGTCTAAGGGACCATAACCTACCCCCAAAGGACTAGTACGGCACCACCAATCATTAAGCCAAACAGCGGTTCCCTTCGTCTTGAAATCCTGACAAGAAAATACTTTTTTCTCTTTGGGTGGGATGTCCCACTGTCGGGCGCGCTTCAGTTGATGAAAGTTTGGTAAAGGCATAATCTGAACAAAAAGGCATGGGCAGAGAAGGACTTATAAGGGCGTATATCTTCAGTGAGACTATGCCCTTGCCCGGGCCTTGAGGACTGAGGCACGCCCGAGTTTCCCGGAGGTTAGGTTCTAATTGTCCGAGCTTCACCAGTATAGACACAGCCACCAGGAGCAGGCATCAAACATAGTCTACATCAACGCCATATCAGATCACCCACGAGACATCCGCCGTTGAGATATTGATCAGAACGCCTCAACGGAGCATTATCTTGAGCTTGCAGTGCCAGTACTCAGCAGCACCTATATTCCTATCCATTCACTTTCCATTCTCCCTCATCGCATACTCTTCGCAAATTCGAGCCCTTCCACATCAGCAATCCCGTTTCCATTCACATCCCCATTTCCACTCTCCTTTATAGCCTCCTCCGTCCTATTGTCCTCTCCTTCCTCTACAAAATCACACCACCTTCCGACAACCCTACGGATCGGTACAGTTCGCTTTCGACCTGTACCACCACCTATGATCCCATCTAAGAGAGGTATTTCTTCGTCCCAGACATCCCTCCGGTTCCCCTCTTCATCTGTCCAGCCTTCTTCGGATAGCTCATCCATTTCAGCAACGAGAAGCTGTGCTCCAACCCGCTCAGTGGCTTCCACAGCTGCAGCAAACGTCCTCGATATACCCTGCGCGGATATCTTCCCCGCTTCCCGATGCAATGAGAGCGGGTTTAGCAGGACCAGTGCACGTATTCTTCTTTCCTCTGCGTTTTCTGGAGCTGCAGGGGGTGGGAAGGCAGACAGGTAAGCTAACAGATGCTGGATCGTTGGAGTGGTGACGAGGTAGACGGAATGGGAGAGAGCGATAAGATGGGGTGTTGGTGGGTAGTTTGCGTGGGGTATTGAGAGGGGTGTTGACGCGATGATATAAGTCCGTGGAAGAGGAGGGGTTTCATTCTTTATCCTGCCAAGCAGAAAGGCGAGGACTGCGGAAGTTGTTTTATACGGGAGAATAAGTGGGACTGTGGCCGCGATTGCTCGGTGGTCCATTGGTTTATTTTAGATGTTGCATGGAAGTACACCCTCTGTAAATATTCTGGGTCAACTGACTGTCCCCAAATGTATTTTTGCTGCGAAAATAATATCCGGGGATAAAATACGATATTGACCATGTCGGTTTCACGACTCACACAAATATCTAAATTTTGGAGGCCTTAAGAACGCGGGGATATGAGCCTTTGGGGATATCTTACCGTCATAATGGAGAGTACTCCGTAATGGTGGTGGATTGTATGAGACTATGCGTGCATACGCATACGCGTAGAGGAAAGAAAGCGGAATTGCATGTGTGGATTTCTGCAATCATGCAGGGACCGGCTGCGTGTCGGCCACGTACCGCTTGCCATAGCAATCAAAGAAGCACGGGCCCAAACCGATTTCCCGGTAAGAGGAAAGTCAACACGCGAAACTCTTCCGTATTTTCATTTTCCAAGACACGATTTCCCCAGAGGAATCATCAACTCTACACCACAACCTCAACGCGAAGAGCATCCCCTATCCGAAAGGAGATCTGCTCGAAACACGAGACGGAAGCGATAGAAGGGTCTACACCCTTAGCCTTACTCAACTGATGATTCTGGGGGTTACACCGTGAATACTAGAGCGAAGTGTTTGGCCAATATGGAAGGCCCTGTGCCTGCCGCTTCGCCAGGGGCAAATGGCACGTCAACATCGGCGGCGACGACAACCACGAATAACCCTTTCCCGGCGATAAATCCTACGGTGGTGGTGGAGTACCTGGCAGACTTGCTGCAGATCACTCTTGGGGCTTCAAGGAGAGATTTGGAGGCTTCGGGGAGTTTGTTGTCTAAGGGAAAGCATGCAGAGACGGTACAGAGATGTACGAGGTTCGCAACAGAATCACAGGTCGTGATGTACGTCCTGAAAGACGCCGTTGCGGATGGAGCGGAGGGTGCTGCAGATGCTGTTGCAGGTTAGTTTTGCATTTGGAAATATCGATGAGGTTATCTAGGGAGTCGTTGCTAATCGGGAGTCATACAGAAGCAACTCCGTCGTACGTGTACACGGCATCGACCGAAATATCCTTCTCAGCCACCACAGTTGCCTCGATAGCTTTGATGAAACGGCCGCAACCTATCGACCCGATTTTGCCCATCAACTCACAGATTCAAATAATTAACCTGCCGGGAATTCCGTCTACTAGTAATACATCGACGGGCCAAGGCTCTCCCGCCTCGCCGTTCGAGATTCTTCATTCGATCTTGCATTTAGCGCTGGCGCCTTATTTCGATGCGTATACCAAGGGTCATGAGATGGTTAATGGGACACGGGGACGGAGTGACGCAGAGGCGAAGACGGGCGTACCGGCAACGAAGAAGAAAATTGCGGAGCTGGAGCTCAGCCTATTACACTTGCAACAGAATATCGAGATACCAGAGCTATCACTGCCGTTGCACCCTTTGGTTCACGCTGCTATGGAAGAGGCTTACGCGCGAAAGGAGAAGCCCTCTCCAGAGCATGTACCGGGGGCGCTACTTCAAGACAGCTCTTTCCTCAACAGCCTGCAGTCGACCGTTAACGGCTGGATCAAGTCCATCCAAGCAATCACCAAGATGTCTAGAGACGCGGAGAGCGGGTCTGCAACGCAAGAGATCAACTTTTGGCTGTCGATGGAAAATGCCTTGGAGGGTATCGAGGCCCAGCTGCGTAGTGACGGGGTACAGCTGACCCTGGAAATACTTCGGCATGCCAAACGATTCCAAGCTACTGTCAGCTTCTCTGCGGACACTGGATTGAAGGAAGCCACAGACAAAGTTCAGAAATACAACCAGCTTATGCGTGAATTTCCGCTGGATGAACTGCTGTCGGCGACATCACTGCCGAAGATCCAAGAGGCCATCGCCATGATATTCAACCACGTTAATAAGAAGCTCCGGATATGTCCTTACCCTGTTCGACGTGCTCTTCCTCTCGTGGAGGCTATTTCCGGGGATCTAGACAATCAGATACACTCGTTATTACATGGACGCTCGCTGATGCACCTTGACTATCGGGACTTTGAGGCTTTGATGAAGACAGCAGAGGGCGTCTTCAAAATTTGGGACGAGAACCTCAAGGAGTTCACGAATGTTGCTCGTGAAGTTACTCGGCGAAGAAACGAGAAATTCATCCCTATCAAGATCAACCCTCGGCATCAAAAGACTCAGGATCGAATGAGGTATATCAACACCTTTCGAGTTAACCACGAGCAACTTCAACGCACAATCGTCAATGTACTTGGTGACCGAGAAGTTGAGAAGGGCGCCAACGGTGCTGTTACGAGTGGCGCAATTATCATTGAGGAGATTGGTGATGTTGACGCGGCTGAAGAGGTTGCCCAAGCTTATGCCGCTCTGAAGGATGTCGATGTCCTGGACGTCTCCCCCGAAGGGACTCAGATCTGGGAGCAAGCAGAGATAGGGTATAACGAACGAACCTCTCGTGTGGAGAATTCGATCATTGCCCGACTCAGGGATCGACTAGCAACTGCCAAGAATGCAAACGAAATGTTCCGGGTCTTTTCCAAGTTCAACGCTCTATTTGTCCGACCAAAGATTCGTGGCGCCATTACAGAGTACCAGACACAATTGATTGAAAATGTCAAAGTCGATATTGCAGCCCTTCACGAGCGCTTTAAGCTGCAGTATGGCAATTCAGAATCTCATGCCATGGCCCAGCTTCGTGATTTACCACCGGTTTCAGGTGCAATTATCTGGGCCAGACAGATCGAACGCCAACTTAATGCTTATATGAAGAAAGTTGAGGATGTTCTTGGGCACGAATGGGCGATGCACGCAGAGGGACAGAAGTTGCAGATCGAGAGCAACCTGTTCCGGAAGAAGCTTGATACGAGACCAATTTTTGAGTCTTGGCTCTATGATGTTCAGAAGCGAAATGTTACCATCTCTGGACGGTTGTTCGGTATTGCACGGAATAGAGCCGCAGGAAACTCTCTGGAGCTTGTAGTCAACTTTGACGCTCAAGTCATAGCATTGTTCAAAGAGGTGCGGAACCTTATTTGGTTGAACTACCAAATACCACATTCCATCAACAACACTTCGAAAGAAGCGAAGCGAGTATATCCATTTGCAGTCAGTTTGATGGAAAGCGTCCGGACCTATGCACAAACAAATCGTACAATCCAGTCAATGTCAGAGGTATCTACGCTTCTCAGTGGCTATCAGAATGATGTGCAAGCCTTAGTCGTAAAGGGTTTACCGCTGAAATGGGATACATTTGTCCACTCGTACGATATGGTTATCCGTCAATACACCTATTTACCAAATGGTACCCTCGAGCATCAGCCAAGACAAGTGAGCAGGCACGTCCAATTTGTCAGCGAATTTGCTTCAGCCGTGTCCGTACTCCAGATGAAGACGGCTACTTTATCAACTATCAACGAGACGGTTCAGAAGGCCATGGCGGAGCTCAAGACCTGTCCTTATAATACTGAGGAGTTCCAGAACAGATTGGAGACTATCCAGACGGCAGTTGATCAACTCAATTTGGAGAACTACGTCAACCTTGCTCATTGGGTCAACGAAATGAATCTCCGCATCGAAGCAGTTCTCTTCAGCCGACTTCAGCAGGCTATCATACTCTGGATCGATGTCTTTCGGAATGCCAAGAGCCATGGTGTTAATGAAGATAGTGTTCGAAAACGAGACAGTGGTGTATCCAGCGATGAAGATCACGCAAAGTACGCGCCTAAGATGAAGCGACTGGTTCACGAGATTTCCATGCGTAACCAGGTCATTTATCTTGACCCTCCACTTGAGTTTGCTCGAGCGAGTTGGTTCTTACAACTTCACGAGTGGCTCGGGACAGTATGCAATCTCCAGAAGGTCAAGTCCTCGAGATATGAGATGCGCCTCAACATTCCAGGCTCTGCCGAGTCGGAGACACGGTTTACGGAGCTCCCAGGGCATTGCGCAGGTGTTTTGTTGGAAGCTTATGATGCTATTGAGCGGAAGCTCCAAGATATTGGCACATACGTTGACAAGTGGTTGCAATTCCAATCACTCTGGGATCTTCAGTCTGAGCAAGTGTATGATCTACTAGGTGAAAACCTGTCCAAATGGCTACAACTTCTCCAGGAGATTCGGAAAACCCGCTCGACCTTTGACACATCGGAAGTCAGTCGATCCTTTGGCAACATCACGATTGATTATGAACAGGTGCAGACAAAGGTCAATGCGAAGTACGACCAGTGGCAACATGAGATCCTCATCAAATTTGCTGCCCGTCTCGGAAACCGCATGCGGGAAGCGTACACAGAGATCGAGAAGGCGAGGAAAGACTTGGAAGGCCAATCCCTGGAAGCGTCATCAACCGCACAGGCCGTCACGTTTATCACTATTGTGCAGCAGTGTAAGCGGAAAGTTAAAGGATGGGCACCAGAGGTAGAGTTGTTTCGCCAGGGTCAAACCACGCTCACCAGGCAGCGATATCAGTTCGCTCAAGACTGGTTGTATGTCGACCAGATCGATCACGAATGGGCTTCCTTGAACGAGATTCTTGGTCGAAAGAGTAAGATTGTGCAAGATCAGACGGATGCACTACAAGCCAAAATTGCTGCAGAGGACAAGGTCATTAGCGGAAAGATTGCGGAGATTATTGCTGAATGGAACCAGGAGAAGCCTATCTCTGGGACCCTTGCGCCCGATGAAGCCTCTAGGACTCTCAGCTCATTTGAGACCCGGCTCACTAAGTTGCGCAACGACTCTGAAATGGTTTCAAAAGCGAAAGAGGCCCTCGATATGCCTGGCAGTAGTGACACTGTGCTAGCAGCTATCCTTGAGGAGGTCCATGACTTTCAGTCCGTTTGGGCTGCATTATCGACCATTTGGAAGAGTGTCCACGAACTGAGGGAAACCTTGTGGACCAGCGTCCAGCCCAGGAAACTGCGCTCATCTGTAGACAACCTGATCAAGATGACGAAGGAGATGCCAAGTCGAATGCGCCAGTACGCAGCGTTTGAGTATATTCAAGCTGTCTTGCGGCAGCTGCTCAAAGTCAATCCCCTCTTATCCGAGATGAAATCTGAAGCTGTCCGAGAACGACATTGGATCAAGATATTTAAAGCATTGAAGCCTGGGAAGAGATATTCTGCGATCTCAATGACCCTCGGAGAAGTGTGGGATCTCGGCCTTGCGGCAAGCGAGGTTGTGATTCGTGACATTATCACCCAAGCACAAGGCGAAATGGCACTGGAGGAGTTTTTGAAGCAAGTTCGTGAGACTTGGACAAACTATTCCTTGGACTTGGTCAACTATCAGAGCAAATGCCGGTTGATCCGTGGATGGGACGATCTATTTGCCAAGTGTAGCGAGAATCTTAACTCCCTACAGGCGATGAGACATTCGCCTTATTACAAGGAGTTCGAGGAAGATGCATCCGGTTGGGAAGATAAACTAAATCGGGTTCATGTGCTCTTCGACGTCTGGATCGATGTCCAGCGCCAGTGGGTCTACCTCGAGGGTGTGTTTACCGGCAATGCAGACATCAAGCACCTCCTACCGATCGAGTCATCGCGCTTCCAAAATATCAACTCGGAGTTCTTTACAGTGATGAAGAAGGTTTATAAATCCCCCTTTGTTCTCGACGTGCTAAACATCTCCGGTGTTCAAAAGTCACTGGAACGCCTTGCGGAATTATTGAATAAGATTCAAAAGGCATTAGGAGAGTACCTAGAACGCGAGAGAGTCTCGTTCCCCCGTTTCTACTTTGTCGGAGACGAAGATCTTCTCGAAATTATTGGTAATAGCAACGACAGCGTCCGGATATCTAAGCATTTCAAGAAGATGTTCGCTGGTTTGTCGGGACTAATTATGGACGATGATTCTGTAATCGTCGGATTTACGTCGAGAGAAGGAGAAGAGGTCCGCCTAAAGAAGGAAATTTCTCTGATCAAGACGCCGAAGATCAACGACTGGCTCGCAGCACTGGAAAACAACATGAAATCTACTCTTGCAGAGCTCCTTGCTGAAGCTGTTGAACAATTCCAAACTATCTTCGTCGCGGGGGACGTTGACAACACTGAGTTCAGTCACTATGTATCGGCTTTCCCTGCGCAAGTCGTTGTTCTTGCCACTCAGGTCGTATGGACATCTGCTGTCGAAACTGCCTTGGAAGATAGTGGTGCGACTCTTGTCAGACTGTATGAGCAGGAGGTCAAAATCTTGAAGCTCCTAGCTGCCACTGTTCTTGGCGATCTAGACCCCATTGAGAGAAAGAAATGCGAACATCTTATTACAGAATGTGTCCATCAGAGAGACGTTATCAACAAGCTCATCGAACGCAATGCTTCTACCCCTAACCATTATTTGTGGCTTCTGCAAATGCGCTACATCTACAAGTCGGAAGGAGATTACCTACAACGTCTCCACGTAAAGATGGCTAACGCTGTCCTGAATTACGGCTTCGAGTACCTTGGAGTCGCCGAGCGCCTTGTTCGCACGCCGTTGACTGATCGCTGCTTCCTGACTCTTACTCAAGCTCTTTGCCAGAGGCTTGGTGGTTCGCCATATGGACCAGCTGGTACTGGTAAGACTGAGTCAGTGAAGGCACTAGGCGTACAGCTCGGACGGTTTACCCTCGTTTTCTGCTGTGACGATACCTTCGACTTCCAAGCCATGGGTCGCATCTTCCTTGGTATTTGCCAAGTCGGCGCTTGGGGCTGTTTTGACGAGTTTAATCGATTAGAGGAGCGCATTCTCTCCGCCGTCTCTCAGCAGGTCCAAAACATTCAACTTGGACTCAAAAAAGGAGTTCAAGATGCCAAAGCACAGATTGAACTAGTTGGACGCCAGTTGACCGTCAATTCCAACACGGGCATCTTCATCACTATGAATCCTGGATATGCTGGGCGTTCTAATCTTCCCGACAATCTGAAGAAGCTCTTCCGAAGCGTGGCGATGTCGAAGCCTGACAAAGAGCTTATTGCAGAAGTCATGCTCTACTCCCAAGGCTTCAACCAAGCCAAGCAGCTTTCAAAGCAGACGGTCCCATTTTTCGATCGCTGTGCAGCACAGCTCTCTAAGCAAGCACATTATGATTTTGGTCTACGTGCGCTGAAGAGTGTGTTGGTAAGCTCAGGGGGTTTGAAGCGTGTAAGGCTTGCAACGACCGGCGGCAATCTTGGCCCGGAAGAGGAGGTTGAGCCGCAAATTATCGTGCAGAGTTTGCGTGAAACTATTGCACCAAAGCTTATTCGAGAAGATGTGGAGATTATGAAACGGATTGAAAACGAATCTTTCCCTGGCATCGACTACATCCCCGCCAATCTAGAGAAACTAGAAGAAGCTATCCGCACAATTGCCAAGGAGAGACACCTAGTCGTCAATGATACCTGGATGACAAAAATTGTGCAACTTTTCCAGATTCAGACCATTCACCATGGTGTGATGATGGTGGGCGACTCCGGCTCCGGAAAATCCGCGGCTTGGAAGGTTCTTCTTCAGGCTCTCCAGCAAGTCGAAGGCGTTGAGGGCGTGTGTCACATCATTGACTCCAAAGTCATGTCGAAAGAGGCCCTCTACGGGAACCTCGACGCAACCACTCGCGAGTGGACCGATGGTCTCTTCACGAGTATTCTACGAAAGATCGTTGACAATCTACGTGGTGAAGATTCCAAGAGGCATTGGATTGTATTCGACGGTGACGTCGATCCTGAATGGGTCGAAAATCTCAACAGCGTGCTTGACGACAATAGGCTTCTTACATTGCCAAACGGAGAGCGCCTGAATCTGCCACCTAATGTACGCATCATGTTTGAAGTCGAGACGTTGAAGTACGCCACTTTGGCTACTGTCAGTCGTTGCGGTATGGTCTGGTTCAGCGACGACACTGTCACACCTAGCATGATGGTTGCAAATTATCTGGATACTCTACGATCTGTGCCCTTTGAGGACCTTGACGAAGATAGCGTTGCGACTGGCCAAACATCCGCAAAAGCTCTTGCAGTGCAAGTACAAGTCGCCGATCTGCTTCAGGCTTACCTTAGTACGGATAATTTTATTCAACAAGCGTTGCAGCAGTCCGAGAAATTCAGCCATATCATGGAGTTCACGGAGGCTCGCGTTCTCAACACGCTGTTCTCCCTTCTTAACAAAACATGCCGAACTATCATCGAATATAACATGCAGCATGTCGACTTCCCACTTGACCCAGAAGTGGTCGAATCTTTTGTGTCTAAGAAGTTGCTTCTGGCTCTTGTATGGAGTTTAACGGGAGATTGTCCACTTCGCGAACGGAAGACATTTGGCGATTTTGTTGCAGCACTCACAACATTTGGCTCTCCATTACTTGGAGACCAATCCTCCCTAATCGACTATGATGTGACGTTGCCAAAAGCAGATTGGATTGAATGGCAGTCCCAAGTGCCGACTATTGAAGTCAATACCCACTCAATCACGCAAACTGATGTTGTCATCCCAACTCTTGATACTGTCCGACATGAGGATGTCCTTTACTCGTGGTTAGCTGAACACAAGCCACTCCTGCTCTGCGGTCCCCCTGGCTCAGGTAAGACCATGACGTTGTTCAGTGCGTTGCGGAAATTGCCGAATATGGAAGTTGTTGGCCTCAATTTCTCTAGCGCCACGACGCCTGATCTCCTAATCAAGACCTTCGAGCAATATTGCGAGTACCGAAAGACGCTGAACGGTGTCATACTTTCACCTACTCAGGTTGGTCGTTGGCTGGTCATCTTCTGTGATGAGATCAATCTTCCCGCGCCTGATAAGTACGGCACGCAACGTGCGATATCCTTCCTTCGACAACTTGTTGAACAGAACGGATTCTGGAAAACATTAGATAAGACATGGGTAACTCTTGACCGGATTCAGTTTGTTGGAGCTTGCAATCCTCCTACTGACGCTGGACGTACTCCTATGGGTGCTCGTTTCTTGAGACATGCTCCCCTGATTATGGTCGATTATCCTGGAGAACTTTCTCTCAACCAGATTTACGGAACATTCAACAGCGCCGTTCTCAAGATTATCCCTTCATTGAGAGGGTACTCCGATCCACTTACTAAGGCCATGGTTCAATTTTACCTCGAGTCACAAGCCCGTTTCACACCGAAGATTCAACCTCACTATGTCTACTCTCCTCGCGAGCTTACGAGATGGGTTCGTGGTGTCTACGAAGCGATTCGTCCCTTGGAGAGCCTATCTGTGGAGGGTCTTGTCAGAATTTGGGCACACGAAGCCTTACGCCTCTTCCAAGATCGCTTAGTAGCAGAAGAGGAGAGGAAGTGGACAAATGAGTCTGTCCGAAGAATCGCCTTGGATCACTTCCCTACAATTGAGGAGGACAAGGCACTCGGAGGTCCAATTCTCTACTCGAATTGGCTTTCCAAGAACTACGTACCTGTGGATCGTGAGCAACTACGTGATTTCGTCAAGGCGAGGCTGAAGACCTTCTGTGAAGAGGAGGTGGATGTTCCGTTGATTCTCTTCAACGACGTTTTGGAGCACGTACTACGTATTGATCGGGTTTTCCGACAGCCGCAAGGCCATCTTATCCTCATTGGTGTCAGTGGAAGCGGAAAGACAACTCTCTCACGATTCGTCGCATGGATGAATGGACTTAAGGTTTTCCAAATCAAAGTTCATGGGAAGTACTCCGCGGAAGACTTCGACGACGATCTTCGTGAAGTGCTCCGAAGATGCGGCTGCAAGGGCGAGAAGATTTGTTTTATTATGGACGAGTCGAACGTACTAGATTCTGGTTTCTTGGAGCGAATGAATACTTTACTTGCCAACGCCGAGGTTCCTGGATTGTTTGAAGGGGATGAGTTCGCATCCCTCATGACAGCCTGCAAAGAGGGCGCTCAACGACAGGGCCTCTTGCTAGACTCACAGGAGGAGCTGTACAAATGGTTCACTCAACAGATCGTCAAGAATCTGCATGTTGTGTTCACCATGAACCCTCCTGAAGATGGATTGTCATCGAAGGCTGCAACTAGTCCGGCCTTGTTCAATCGTTGTGTGCTGAATTGGTTCGGCGATTGGTCAGACCAGGCCCTATTCCAGGTTGGTTCGGAACTTACGCAATCCCTCGACCTTGATCGGCCGAACTTTACTGCTCCAGATAGCATCCCAGTTGCTTATAGGGATCTTACACTCCCTGCAACACACCGCGACGCTGTCACTAACTCCATGGTCTATATTCATTACTCATTGCAACGCTTCAACGCTCGTCTTCAGAAGCAGCAGAACAAGACAACTTACCTTACTCCTCGCCATTTCCTCGATTTCGTTGCTCAGTACGTTAAGCTTTACAACGAGAAGCGCGAGGATCTGGAGGAACAGCAACGACATCTGAATGTTGGCCTTGAGAAGCTTAAGGATACTGTAGACAAGGTTAAGGACTTGCGCCAAAGCCTTGCGGAGAAGAAGGGACAACTAGAGAGGAAAGATGCTGAGGCAAATGAGAAGCTTCAACGCATGGTAGCTGACCAGCGCGAAGCCGAACAGCGGAAGACGACGTCATTGAAAGTCCAAGCTGCATTGGAAGAGCAAGAGAAGGAAGTGGCTAAGAGAAAGGAAGTTGTGTTGAATGATCTTGCCAGAGCGGAGCCCGCAGTATTGGAGGCTCAGAAGAGTGTTAGCAATATCAAGCGCCAGCATCTGACTGAAGTTCGTTCTATGGGAAGTCCCCCAGCCGGTGTGAAATTGGCTCTTGAATCGGTCTGCACTCTTCTTGGCCATAAAGTCGATAGCTGGAAGACCATTCAGGGGATAATTCGCCGGGACGAATTCATCGCTAGTATCGTTAACTATGACAACGAAAGACAGATGACGCGAAATCTCCGCATTAAGATGCGAAACGAGTATCTTTCGAAAGAAGACTTCACGTTTGAGAAAGTCAACCGAGCCAGTAAGGCTTGTGGGCCGCTTGTTCAATGGGTGGAAGCACAAGTCAACTACTCCGAAATCCTTGACCGTGTCGGACCCCTCCGTGAGGAAGTCGGCCAACTTGAAGAGCAAGCACTGCAAACGAAGGCCGAAGCTCAAGCTATCGAGAACACCATTACTAATCTAGAGCAAAGCATTGCCACCTATAAGAGTGAATACGCCGCTTTGATTAGCGAGACGCAAGCAATCAAATCTGAGATGGCCCGTGTACAATTCAAAGTCGATCGCAGCGTTAGACTTCTCGATAGTCTCTCCTCCGAGAGGACAAGATGGGAGGAGGGCAGCAAATCTTTCGAAACACAAATCGGTACACTCGTTGGCGATGTCCTCGTTGCCGCGGCCTTCCTTGCCTACAGCGGGTTTTATGATCAGCAGTTCCGGAAGGCAATGATGGATGACTGGCTACATCAACTGTCACTCTCAGGCATTAACTATAAGCCTCACAATCCCGTGACAGAGTATCTCTCCATAGCCGACGAGAGGTTGAAATGGCAAGAGAATTCTCTTCCTGTTGATGATCTTTGCACAGAAAACGCTATCATTCTCAAGCGATTCAACAGATACCCCTTGATCATCGACCCGTCTGGACGCGTGACAGAGTTCCTGCAGAACGAGAGCAAAGAGCGGCGTCTGACAGTCACAAGCTTCCTCGACGACTCATTTACAAAACAACTCGAGAGCTCACTTCGTTTCGGCAACCCTATCCTCATTCAGGATGCCGAGCACCTTGATCCTATTCTGAACCATGTTCTTAATAAAGAATACCAAAAGACGGGTGGCCGTGTACTTATTCAGCTAGGCAAGCAGGAAATCGACTTTTCACCAGCTTTCAAGATCTACCTTTCGACTCGTGACCCTTCTGCGACTTTCCCTCCAGATATCTGTAGTCGAACCACATTCGTCAATTTCACGGTTACACAGAGTAGTTTACAGACCCAATCACTTAATGAAGTTCTCAAGTTTGAGCGTCCCGACGTGGATGAGCGACGTTCTAATCTCATCAAGCTGCAAGGCGAGTTTAAGATACATCTTCGCCAACTTGAGAAACGCTTGCTTCAAGCACTCAACGAATCAAGAGGTAATATCCTTGATGACGACAATGTTATTGAGACTCTTGAAACCCTAAAGAAGGAAGCTGGCGAGATTTCGAGGAAGATGACGGAGACCGAAGGCGTTATGACGGAGGTGGAGAATGTTACGTTGCAGTACAACATCATCGCCCGGTCCTGCAGTGCAGTCTTCGCGGTTTTGGAGCAGCTACATCACCTCAATCACTTCTACCAATTCTCCCTTCAATACTTCTTGGACATTTTCCATACTGTCCTGCATGGAAATAAACGATTGGCGGCGGAAACAAACCATAATGCTCGCGTAGACATCATTCTTCGCGACTTGTTCGTCACTACATACCAGCGCACGTCACTCGGATTACTACAGAAGGATCGGGTTACGCTTGCAATGCTTCTTGCACAAGCTGCTCCTTACAAGATGGATAAGGCTCTGATTGATGTCATCCTTGATGAGACCTTGGAGGGCATTGACGTCTCAACTGAATCAGCTAGAAAAGACGAGGCGATGCAGAAGGCATCCCGGCTGTCAGTCTTCAAGGACCAAATCGGGAACGTCTCAGACGACGACTGGGCTAGGTTCTTCTACGAAGAACTTGCAGAGAACTTTGTCCCGCAAGTCTGGCCTCCAGGAACAGCACTTTTCGATCAACATCTTCGATCGCTCCTCCTTGTCAAATTATTCCGTCTTGATCGTTTTGTACCTGCTGTAGAGAAGTTCGTCACAGCTGTATTTGGCAAGGATCTTCTTGAAGCCAATGGCGATCTCGAACAGATCGTTAAGCAAGTATCCGCAATTACGCCAATTGCTATGTGCTCTAGCCCTGGATTTGATGCCAGTTACAAGGTGGATAATCTCGTCGAAAGAGTTCACGCTCAATGCACAAACATCGCCATGGGTTCAAACGAAGGTCTCACTAGTGCAGACAAGGCCATCAGCAACGCTGCAGCGACAGGTTCGTGGGTGCTGGTTAAGAATGTACATCTTGCACCGTCCTGGTTGCAGAGTTTGGAGAAACGTATGGATTCTCTGAAGCCACATGCTGACTTCCGATTGTTCCTATCGATGGAGTCGAGTCCGAAAATCCCTGTCAACTTGCTTCGCGCATCTAGGGTACTCATGTACGAGCAACCTGCTGGTGTCAGAGCGAATATGAAGGACTCTCTCTCCTCTTTGTCTACGAGGGCCACGAAACAACCGGTCGAAAAAACTAGAGTGTATCTACTACTTTCGTTCCTGCATGCGGTGGTTCAGGAGAGATTGCGCTATGCACCAAATCTTGGTTGGAAGGGCTGGTGGGAGTTCAATGATAGCGATGTAAGTAATCACTGTTCTTCTGTCGGCACTGTGAGATACTTTGATTCGTCGGCTAACATCTGTCTTAACAGTACGAGTGCTCGGCCTACATAATCGATACATGGGTCGAATCCATTGCCTCGGGCCGTAGTAATGTCTCGCCCCAGAAGCTCCCATGGGACATGATACGCACGCTCATTACCGAGACCTATGGTGGGAAGATCGACAACGATGGAGACTTCCAGCAACTCACCGATCTAGTCAACAAGTTCTTGACTCCTGATGCGTTTGAGAATGACCATAAGCTTGTTGAAGGCGTAGCGGGTAGTCACTACAGAGCCGATGCAGACGTGGATGAGGGATTGACAGTGCCAGGTGGTAC